>PJRA01000160.1:1233776-1259199 GCA_016987375.1 Brachionus koreanus
ACGAAAAGTCTACTTTAACGGGATTACGTTAGTCTTCCTGCTTTATCAGTTTAGTTTAACTAAACTTGACCGTAGAATATTAACTATTATTATTATTATTATTATTATTATGACAAAATAATTTTTATTTTTCCTATTCTCAAATTTTCTCAATCTGGAACAAATTAAATTGGAGATTTAAAAACTTTTTAATGGGCATATTAAGGTTTATGATCAAAATTTTTGATCATGCTCAAATATAATTTTTTTACAAATTTCTAAGAAGTTTTTCACAACTATATTTTAAATAAAAAATTAAATGCAGAAAAATGTTTTCATGTTTAGCATAACATGTTAAACGATATCCATCTAATTCTTCATTCAGAAATCTTTTGCAGAAACTTGCAGACATAAAAAATCAAGTTTAGCATTGAATGTTTTCTTTGAAAACATGCTTCTGCAATAAATTTTTTACTCAAAAATATTTTAAAATCTTTTTTCAATGATAACTTTTGAGCATGATCATTTTAATTTGATCATAAACTTCAATTTGCCTTTTAATGTCGGAAAATATTACACCAGAAAATTTAAAAGCCAAATTATCCAAAAATGACTCAAGAAATTTAAGATGTAATTTTAGGAATAGAGAAAATTTAATAATGGATAAAAAAAGTTTGGATTTTTTTTACTCAAGATTTAATAATAATAGCTTTGTCATCAAGAGATCAATATTGAAATTCATTGCATTCAAGCTTTCTATTTATAATAATAATAATAATAATTAACCCTATTCTATCCTAGCGGATAATGGGGAGGAGCTCATCTCCTTTTCAAGGACCTTTTTGAGCAACAGCTCCGATCTGAAACAGAGGCTACTGCATCGAATTGATCATCCACACTGAAATTATTACCCAGTCAAAACCGGTTCCCCATTTTTTGATGAAAGGGGTAAAACATGCGCCCCGTATTACAGATATATTTGAAGATTTTTCCATACTTAGCGGGTTTTGAACCCTCGATTCTCAGGTTGCATGACTAGCATACATTTATATTTTTGTATGCTTAAAATACAAATTTAATTTTTATAGATTTTTAACAAATTTCAAAGATTTGATTTAAATTTTTCAATGTTTAATTTTTCTAATTAGTTGTTACAAAGGCACTAGCCTGTTGATTAGCCTTGAAATTTGAATAAATTGTTATATAAGAGAAAATAATTTTAATTTTAAAATTTAAAATATTTTAAAGCGTTTTTTTTAATTTTAAAAAAATTTTTACTTTTATCTGAAGGAGCTTATGCTCGAACAGAAAACAGATAAATAAAATAAATAAATAAAAATATTCTCTAATTTTCTTAATCTAGAAAAAAGTTAAAAAGAACATTCTATTCCTTTCTTTTTCTACGACACTTCTTCTTCCCTTCTTAATTTTTTTTCTTTTTTCAATTTTTTTTTTGTTTTTTTGCTAATAGTGCGGGAAGAGAATAGCAAGAAGAACAAAAAAGTTAGTTTTAACTGTATTGTATAGTTAAAATCTAATGATTTACTGAATTTGTTTAAATTTTTAAAAATTTGCAGAAAAAATTTTGAGATTATACTTTTTCATAATAATATTTTTGTAAAATAGAAAATGTATTTGCATTATTTTCAAAAAAAAATTTAAATTAACTTCAAGCTTCAATGTGTGCAATTTTTATCATAGATTTTGGCCAGTTTAAATAAATCATTACTAATACATGACAAAAAATGAAATCAGTTAAAAAATTTTTATTTCAATTTCTTATTACTTAATTTTGTCAATTTATATAAATTTGAGGACTGTAGTTTTTTAATTCTATAGTGAATTATGACAATTATAGAAAATAATTATGGATGAATGAGTGAATTTATTAGAGTACTCAATTCAAAATAAAATAAATGAAAATTTAAAGTTCTCTACTTAAAATTCAACTTGAAATAAATAATCTTTATACTGATATCTAATAATTATTCTGTTATTTTGAAATAATCATTATCTAATCATTGTTTGTGAATTTTTTTTCGATTCTATCCAAAATTATATTATTCTTATTCATATACTTTTGATCTAATATTTGATTTTTTTTTGTATATTTATTATTGAGAATTATCTAAATTAGATGATTTAAGTAAATATTTTCTCAAATAATTTTATAAATCTAATCAATTTTTTTTACTTGAACAAATAATGCTTTCTTATCTACTATTAAGCATGGATCATTATTTTGGTTGTTAATATTTTAGAAAGCTTTCACATTCGGAAATTTATTTGTGTTCTTTATTTTAAATCACAACTAGTCAAGACATTGTGATCTTATAATTTTTCGATTTATACACGTTTTGGTAAATAAGAAGCAAGTGCACCGCCTTAGTCAAACATTGTTAAAGTCAAATGAGAAAAAAAACGCCCTTTTAAAATACAAAGATAAAGTCTAATATTTTAAGTGTATTCAAAACCTGTTTAGCAACTTTTTGAAATATATTTCAAATAAGTATTTTAAGATTTTTTATTTTCTTTAATCGTTAATCTATTTTCTTATTTTTTACTCTTATAATCTAGAAAAAAATTCTCTATTTTCAATCGGCATAAAGCTTCTCTCTTGGCACAGATCAAATTTTTAGATTATCACTGAAGCAAAAATTATCCTGTTTTGATAGTAACCTTTTCAGTGCACTTTTTTTTTCATGTGGTAAATGCTGATAATTTATTGTAGTCAGAAAACAGTTGGAAAATATGTGATTAGGGCATATTTGATTATTTTTTTATGCATTTTAAAAAATCAATCTGTATTTGTTAAAATATTTAATAATTTCACAATTAATTTGATAGAAATATTCAAAAAAATAATTTTATTATTTAGACAAACTTTTATTGAAATAAAAGATTCTTTAAAATGAGTTTTACATATCAAATTTGCGTGTTAATACTAGATTACTGGGCAAGAAAGCTTAAAATCTAATAGCTAAGATTTATGCAATTTGAAGGTAAAATCTAATCTTTAAAAAAAAAAGCGATTTTAGATTGCATAACTAAGATTATTGCTTTAAAACCTGAATTCTTGCCATCAAATTGTTAACTGAATATACATATTTTAATCCTAATTGATTGTCGTTATTTGCTTTTTTATCCTAGAGATTAATTTGTAATCATTATTTTAATTAGTACAATGCCTTACAAATTGACATTGAAATATGAACACAAATGTCTTTAAGGTAACATTTTTGGATTTTGTGTATATGTTTTTTACCGAGGCGTATATTCACAACAAAATCGGTTAAGTAAACATTCGACTAGCAAAATATAAAAAAAAATAACTATTACTCCAAAAAATATTTAAAGAATTTGAGCAAAGTAGAAAAAAAAAACTCTCTGTTTTTATTTTCTATTGATTTTATTGCAAAAATATTTTAGTTTTTTTTTCTTGGATTTTTCCTCTTCCGAGTAGTGCTTTTAACTATTGGTAAATATTCTAAAACTTTTTAGAAATTTAAACTACTTTTAAGTAACTAATTTCGAAATTAAATTGTAATTTTAAATGAATGAGAGCTAAAAGCTTTTTTTAAATTTGGCTTTGTTGGATATCTTTTTTTTTTTAATTGATATTAAAGTTTAGAAATTAAGGGATAAACAAATTTTTATGAGAAAATAAGCAAGAAAAAATTTTGATAATTTTTTTATGGTCGTTCTTTGTCCAGAAATAAAGCTTCTGAAATTGTGACCATATGTTTGTCAGTCTATAGAATGTTTTAAAGATAAAAAAACAAATTTCATTATTTACAGAGTCCTATATTTTTAAAAATCAATAAAAAAAATTAATTTTTATGTGAATTCAAGTCATGTATTTAATTATTGAATTAAACTCGAAAGTAACTTTAATAGACGTCTAAAAAAACAAAGCCCTACACTTGACCATAATCTTAGGAAAATTCTAAAACTAGTCTAAGTGGTATTATTTTGATACAAGACTTAATGGCTTTTTTTATAGCTCTTTATAATTTGTAAAAAATAATAAAAATTCAATAAAAATATTTCTAATACGTAATTAGTTTTATTAGGTTTATTTTCATCTCATAATTTTTGGACTTCTTTTTTTTATTTTTAATTTTATTGTTGGACCAGCTCTAAGATTTATTTTATCTAAATATTGAGCACTAACATAAAAGTTTTCATTAATGAGTCGCTAGATTTTTTTTCTTATTTTTATTGATAGCAGTCTTTCGACTTTTAATTAATTAATACTTCTAAAAGTTTTAATATTTGCATAAAAGAAACTGCTGAACCATTTAATTGACTTTAGAATATTTATCGATCTATTTTGGTTAATGGCGGTATCTTTATCGCTGAATAAGACATAATTAATGGGCTCGATATTTAAGAAGGTTTAAAAAATCATTATAAAATTAATTATTTTGTAATATTTTTTCAAACTTTAATTTAAACTAGCAATTCAGTTAATGGAATATTGAATTTTAGTTAAACGATATTAGAAAATAAAAAAAAATTTCCTTATTTTCATTTTTCATGAGCATTTTAGTTTCTAGTAAAATATTTTTCAATTAAGTATTGAGTATTTGTGTCAAAAAGTTTTCCTAGAGAGTGTGTTTAGCTCGATATTTTTGCTTGGAACATATTTACAGCCCGTAGAACTCTTAAACACATTTCAAGTAATTTAGAACTTTAAGACAAACTGGCAAAATGCAGGTTAATGGCATACTACTTTTAACCAGGTGACTTATTTAAGTGAATTCAAAAAGAAAATATTTTCTATTAATTTGCATTTATTGTCATTTGACAAAAGTAAAAAAAAAAAGAAAGAAGAATAGGACATGTTTGATTTATTGAAAAGATTATAGACGTTTCAACATATTTTTTTCTAATTCAAATCAGATTGCAACTTGTATTCGCCGCATCAGCCTGGTCTACAAACATTTCAATTGATATTTCTATAACAAATAAAAGAGTTTTTTGAAGGATTCTAATTAATTTTATGCATGATTCACTTCAGTATGTTCCTAGAAAAAAGAAAAAAAGCAGTCAAGTCCATTTCTAATTTCAATATTTCAATATTTGTTTCTATTCAATTACCGTCAGCGCGTTTCCTATTTAGGGATTTTGCATTTCTATCAAAAATAAAAAACAATAATTAATTATTGTCTAGATTTGTCGCTAAATGAGCTTGGCCATTATCAGATCCCGACTGCATTTACGACCATAATTAATATTTTTAAAATTCACTACCACTCATTCTGAATGTTTTAGATTAACTAAGTCAATTCTATTTTATCATCACTTATGGGTTTAATTATCAAAAATTGGTTTTTCGGCTTTAATTATTCCGTTTAGATTAAAAAGTTAATCTATCATCATCATGGTGGAATAATTTGCATGCCCCTAATGAAAAACTCGAACAATATTGATCGCATCTATTTTCGGTTTATTATCCAATATCACTTCTAATTGCATAAAAATGGTTCAGCTTAGAATCTAATCAGTTCGCTTATGCTTTGATGAGCATTCAATTAAAAGAATACGGACTAGGTGTACTTGCCGAGGATATTGAAAATCGCTCAAATGCAAAATTGATTTTTAATTTAAGAAAAAATAAAAACTTAATTGCTTTCTAATATACAAAATAGTTAGTTCAAAATTTCAAGCTTTTATTTAGGTCTGAATTTCGAGTATTCAATCAACATATAAGTAAACTTATCATTTATTTTAGATATATCAATCAACATAAATATACTTTTAATTGTTTAAGTTGTTTAAAATGTAAATTCAAGTAAGTTGTTTGTTCGAATTGTTTGAAATTTGATCGAAAATGAGCTTGAAGAGTATAGACAAGTTGTAATTGATGCAAGCAAGCTGTTTAGATTAAATAAATGAGGATATGCGCCAAGATTTCCGAGTCTGACAATCTGGCAAGCCTTCGGGCTGCAATTTCTAGCATTTTTTTCTTTTTCTATTTTAGACAATTATTTCAAAAAATTGAATGCAAATAAATTTGATTGTCATTTTTGAATAAAATTGCTGGGGCTTATTTCTAGGATTTCTTTACTATTATATCATTAATCGATAAATTCCAATTTCTAAAAATAATGGTTTAATTTTATATAATTTTTTAGATATTAGGTAGATTTGTGATTTGAATGAGTGTTGTTATTTTTTTTTTTTTTGAGAACATTGAATGCTGTATTTCTATTCTAATTTTTATTTTGTTTTCAATATTTTTCAAAATTTATTTTATTTACAAACAAAAAAATAAAAAATATCTTTATTTTCTAAGAAATTTGAACAATAAAAAAGCTCAGCTAATTTAATCTTGTGGAAATTTTCAACAATTTTTAGAATAAATTGAAAAATAATATTTGATTTATATCTGCCAGGCAAACAAGTCAATTAAAAGAGATTTTTAAGTAATTTGATCAGGCTGTTTCAGCAGACATCTATAGAAATGAAAGAATAAAGAATTTTTTATTTAGTTTTTGTCAATCAGTCCATTGTTTCAAGCTTAGAATATTAACTTTAATTACAAATAAGAATTCGATTTGTTTTTTTTTTTAGAATTCTAAGCAAATTTTCGGCTGTTTTTATTCAAATTATAGTTCAAAAATATCAAAATTTTCCAAAGGTATAATCTAGTGCAAATGCCGGCTTAAGCAAATCCGGTTCAGTTAAAATTTTCTAGATCTAAATCAATCTAAATGCCTATCTGAAAACAAATTAGATATTTATTTTAGTCTTTTAAATTTGTTTGATTTTAATTCTTTCCAGATAAATTAATGTAAATTGTAAATTTCTTTTCTAAAATTTAAAAAATTTAAAAGCCAAACTCAATCTAAATTAACTTTTTTGTAATTTTGGAGCATTGTGCGACATCAAAAATTAATCATGTGGCTGAAAGGAAGGACTAAGTCTCCATTCCAACCGGCCAATGCTTCGCCTAAATAATTTTTTAAATAAATAAATAAATTTGTTTGATTTCTTAAGACAAGATTTTTGATTTGAATTTAAAAAAAAAAAGCATGAGAAACATAGGTAAAAGTTTTGCAGTTAACGTTTTGATGGGAAGGAAATTTCGACAATAGATGAACATGGTTTTAAGATAAAAATAGTCAAATAAAGATTTAATTATGATTAATTATTTATTTGATCAAAAATCTTGTATAATATTGGTATCATATCTAAAATCTTATCTTGTAAAAATAACAATAGACGACAATTAATTAGGTAATATATGAGACTAACGAAGATAGAGATCAAGATGATAAGATACTACTGGAGATAAAATTAAACGATTGTCATCTAAACTCGTGTTTTAAAATCAATTTTTGTTTAGTTACATTACCCACAAGTCTTTAGCAAATTGGTTTTGTCATTGAACACTCAGAAAAATAATTAAAAGAAAACATTTTTTGCTAGTCCTAAATTTTAATATACTGAAATCAAATCCGCATACATTTTAAGGTCTTGTTTGCACTTATTTATATTTTTTTTTGCGAAAACAAATTTGTTATCTTAACTTATTAAGTCGAATGATATTTCAATCGAACAATGTAATAATAGCTTAAAATATTAAGTTTAAATAGTATTTTCGTGATAAAATTTCATGTTTTTTTGCCCAAATTTTTTTTTTGGTGCAAACAAATTTTGTTTTCCATATAGAAAAAAAAAGTTTTGTTCCTTTAAGAAAGTCAAGTAAATAATAAATCTATGATAAACTATTTATTGTATTCTTTTGTTTTTATTTTATTAACTTAATTATAAACCCATGCGCTTTTGACTTGAAAATTTGGGGGATTTATCACACACACACATACAAAGTCTAATCTAATGTGTAGACTTTTTGAAATTTCAATGTCATTGAACTAGTTTCATTAAAATAACAAATCTTATAGTTTGTATGAATACAATTAACTTTTAAGAATTCAGAAACCTCAGACTTATCTTGAAAATTTTTCCAATTATTTAATTACTTAAGGACTTAACATCATAAGTCATTGTTATTTTATTTATTAATTTTTTTAAATTTCTTAATCTAAAAATTTAAAATATAAGGAAAGCGAAGGCTATTCGAACAAACCTAGATGTATTTCCTTCAATAATTTATAAATATAAAAAATATCATATGTCATTGTAGGTCTTACATATGTGTGCTTTTTTTTTGGTTAAAAAGTTTAATTTTCTATCAAATATTTGATCAATATTCTCGACTCAAGATTCAAATTTTGAATTTTTAAAAAGTTTTTATTTTTAAATTTATTTCTAAGTAGAAGAAACAAGTTATCAAAATTCTGTTTTTATTATTATTTATTAAATAATTAATTTTCAATTTTGGTCTGATTTTTCCAAAAAATTTTAGCCTTCATTTTAGTCCACTTGTCATAAAAATTTTTATTCTTTTGATACGATTTTATATAGATAAAAAAATAATTAAAAAAAAAAGATATTTATATTTATTTATTCAAAAAATACTTCTTGTGTGATGAGAAAATAAAAAAAAATTGGATAATTTTTATTTGAGGAAACTGTTTAGTATAGCATAAAATTAAGAAATTATTTTCAAATTTCATGTATATATTAGTCTATTTTATCTAGTATATAATTGAGGGTAAAATACCATGTAATTTGGACGAACTCTCCATTTTCGATTTTTTATTTAAAAAATAAAATAACTTCAATCTTTACATGATATGATTTTCTTGTTAGTTGAATGAATTAATGTCAAATTTATTTTATAAAGCTAAAATTTTAAGTATGCTTTTTTCCGATATTAATAAACAACGACTTATTTTACACAAGACTCACTCTGATTAAATCAAAATTAAAACATATTAGCTCAAAATTTTGATTTAACAATAACAATTGTAAATTTTGATAATTTTTTTTCGATAAGATCAGTTTATATTGTTACATGGAACCAATGATCTGCTAATCACATGATTATAAGTCGCTTCATTTACTGGGATGAAGTTTCATATTATTTAATGGTAACTTAATCCAACTAATATTCATGATAAAATATTTATTAAAAATGTTTAAAAATTGATTAAGATAAGAGATGACCAAAAGATAATATTTGAACACAATAAGTCTATTCAATAGTATTTAATTTAGTATAGCTTGAAAGAAAAAAAGAATTTTTCTCATAAAAAATAAAAAACTCAATTGTTTTGGCTAATTTAATCATATTTAGAAATCGTATATCTGTTTTAATTCAGATGTAGGGGCATATTAGTCTGACTGCCTGTCAGTCAAAAAATAATAGCCACATTCAGCCGATTATTTCTCCAATATAGTCTAGTCTTGGAATATTATTTAATTGAATGAATAAATGAGAGCTTAGAAAATGCTTAAAAATACTTTTGCAAATATGAGAACTTAATTTAGGGCTTTGGGAAGACTTTGATAATTAAAAATTCATATTTTAAATATTTTGATGGTGTTTACAAGATTTTTGTTGGTATTGTACAATCAATTTGCATAAGTCATTGGGCAGTTTTAAATATAATATTAAATTTAAAAAATATTTACAATGCTTTTTTAATTCATAGTAGAAAAACTTTCTTAAATTACACACTTGGCACTTTATAATAAAATCGTATAACGCTCTTAATTGGGACACAATTAATAAATTTATATAGAAGAGTTCAATTCCATGATTCAAGTTGCAACTTAAAAATAAGGTCCTAGATTTGAGTTTATACGAAGCATAAACAAACTTTTCATCGATTAGTATAAAAAAAAAAAGTTTATTTGAGAATTTTAATCATTGGTTTGTAAGTCTTGGAAAATAATTAAACACTTTATTAGATTAATTTTGTTTTTTTTGTTGAAGCTGCGACTAAAAACTAGAAAAAAAAAAAGAAAAATTAAAAAAAAAACGGGGCGAAAATTTGGACAAACAAATATTTGCACGTTTTTTCACCTATTTTTTAAGCTTAATCGAATTTAAAATTTTTTAAAAGAGGAAAATTCAATCAGTTCAAAACGTTCAATTAATCGTTTATCATTATATTCGATTTGCGCTTTTTTTAAGCAGGTAAACATTCTATCTGGGTTAAAAATAACTTATTTATTCGTTTAAGTAGTTAGTTGAAGATTTGAATTTCAAATAAATTGTATTTGCCCACTTTGATTAATCATATTTAAATTGAGTTTTTTGCTTTCAGAAAGTTTAAAATGAATTCACTGATATTCAAAAAGATTCTAGTTTTAATGACTAAAAATAGTCGATTTTTGACACAATTGAAAATTTTCTAAAAGACAAAATTTTTTTCTATTTTTTTTAATAAATTTTTGACTAAAACAGATTAATTTAATTCTATGAGAAGGCCATTTTTAATAGAATTTTTCTAGCATCTCTTACATAATAGCTAATTTTTGTCAAAATAATGAGGAAAGGGTATTTTTAAAATTTAATTTTTTTGACTGACAATTATTGCAAATAGCATTTGTAGATAAGCTTTTAAAAGCTTGTTGAAATTTAATGTTCTTATCGTGAAAATTAATTAAATTATTGAAAATTTATTTGGAAAATGGAATTTTTATTTTTAATTAAAATTTAAAATTGATAAATATGTGTCGAAAAATTTTCTCTTTACCGTAATCACATAATTAATATTTAATCTTTTAAGAAGGATTTTAAGTGCTCTTTTTTTATTTTTTTCCAACAAGTATTTCTGTTGAAGGAAGATTAATTAAATGCTTCATTTGAAATTCTAGATATGTAGCTAATATGTACCTTAAAAAATTTCATTCAAACATTTTTCTTTAGATATCCAATAACTTAATTAGAATATTTTTCTAACAAGAGCGGAATTCGGCTCTAATTTAAAGCGGAAATTTCTAATTCTAGGAAATAAGCTGGATGCAATGTGTAAACGAATATGTCAGTTGCATGCAAGAAAATTGAATTTTGTCGAATTTAAGTCGAATATCCTGTAACTGCAAATCTTGCATTCAAATCGTCTATGGCTGAACAGAAATTTAATTAAATTCCACGAGACTCGGATTAGGCCGCAACGTTTGCCATAAATAAATATTTAGGATATTAGTTTTCTTAGATGTTTAATTTAATATTTTACTTTAGCATGACAACATTATTCTAGTCCAGCTAAGACCACACACACACACACATATACACTCTAGAAAAATAAAAAATAAAACTAATTCGATTTTCAATTACTTAACCAATGTTTTCGCCCAAATTGATTTAAATCGATGACATTAGAGTCTATTTTTTTCAATTAAAACTTTTCATGCTTTAGGGTGAATAGAAATCTTAAGGTTTATGGCCAAAACATGTGCGCTATGTATCTTAAATGCATTCAAAATAAAAACTTTGATCAATTTAAGTCAGTAAAAGGCTTAATCAAAGAAAAAAATAAAAATAAAACAATTTAGCTTGGTTTACCCAAAAGAATATTAATGTCCAAGTCATTCGAGCGAAGCTTATTACAGGTAATTTTGATTAATAGCTTTAGTTGAGTATCATTGTCAAAATGTGAACATTCATCTATCAAATTTGGTCAACTATTTAGCCAAACTAAATGAAATTCGAAGCCATTTCTTTTTTATTGATTGATGATCTATTTAGTTTCGATTTTTAAGTTGAACAATCTACATGATATTCTAATTATATTTGATTTCCACGGATTTATTACAAGTATCAGGTTACCAATTTAAGTTTCTAAGTCTCTAATTAGCTATATTTTCCTGGTAAATAAACAAGCTTCATAAATCATTGTATGTAAATATTCAATTCCCTTTAGAATAAGTATTTAAACTTAATCTTTAATTTTTTGAGTAAATTGCTTAATCCTGTTCTATTTAGGTCCTTATTGTAAATACAAACTGGTGGGCTATTGAGCTATTGTGGTCATATAAATGAACAGTTGGAATTTTAATCGCTTATAAAAACAACAAGCGAACTCTCAAATTATCCAGTTAAGACTTAAAAAATCAACATGTTTTAGGTTTATTGGCATAAGTATTGTTTGGCTCATAGTCCTAATTGCATATATTTTAATGTTATTGCTTCTACTGGCAATGCTAAATTCACTTTCATTTATCTGATTAATATTTAATGAATAAATAAAATAAATTCTTTTTACTTTTTTAGAGATTTTTTATTTGGATTTTAGACTAGAATTTATGTCGTAATGCAAATGTTTTTTTTTTACTGATAGATCAATGAATTCTTCTTTAGAGGTAATTAAGTTTTAGAAGAACTATGATGTTTTTTTTGTATGTGAATTTTTTAAATAATTTTATATTATCTATCCGATGAAAAAATAAATTGTGATTTTTTTTCTTAAAGATTTAGTCAACTAGACTCACTTGTATTAGTTTTATTCCTGAATTCTTAAAACAAATAGTTTAGATCATTATTTTTTTAGGATAAAATTTGCATTTTTTTTAATTAGAATCTATCTTTTTTAATTTAAAAATAAATCATCTTCAGTTTAAGTTCAAATTTTAGATTTTTTAGATATTCACAAAAGTCGTGCAAGTTCACTACTTCTCTGTCTGTTTTTCTTTTTCAAGAACAATGTGATAAAATGGCATATTTTTTTAATTAATTTTTTATTTTTAAACCGAAAAAAGCAACATCTTTGCATTTTGACTAGTCAAATTGTAAAAATGAAGTGTCAAGATTTTTTTTCAAAAAGATTTAAACTAAAATAAGGCTTATCTAATTACGATAGACGCCTTCCAGTAAAAAACTATTCGAAATGAGAAAAAAATTAATTAAGTAAAAATAATAATCGAATTTTATTAACCAAAATAAGCAATTAAATTTAAATAAATTTTTGAGAACTTAATGAAAAGTTTGATTGTTATTTTAGTATTAAAATGTGTTCACTTGAACACCTTATTTTTTCTAGAATAGATTCAATTTTGGGGACAATAACTCAAGTTGAAAACTATGTGGTGGGCGTTTGCTCGCTTATATTGTTCTAAATAAATCAATGAAGCGAGTCAATAAAAAAAAATTATTCTAACTAATGATTACAAACATTTTGCTCGCTTGACCATTCGCGAGCGTAATTTACCTGTCAAACTAATTTATTGAATGTTCGATATGAGTAAATGATTAAGCAATAAAAAATGTTTTATTTTATTTTTTTTACAACACTTTAGAGAATTCCTAATGTTTGTGAGATTTAGAAAATTGAATGTTATTCCAAGTTAATAACTAGTTCTGAATCACGTTCAGAGTTGACCACAGTATGTGTAATTAGTAATATAATATCATCATGAAAATGAAAACTTATGTTGCTATTTTTTTGGAAAATTGAGATCGAAATGTTATGATAACGTTATTCCAGTGATAATTTTAGTAATTATAAGCTTTATTTTTATTCACAGTATGCAGGCAAGTTGGAACACCTAATTAAAATACTTAGAATCGATAAAAATCGATTTAGATTAATTGAAAAAAGGTCGGTTTCTAACGCATCAACAGGTTTTCAAGTGGTCCAATTTACCTTATCGAAGACACGGGCTCCAAGGATTAATTTTAATACTAGGACTTCAAAACTAGTCCGCTACACGGACAAGAGGTTTCATAAATTATAAGTTAATTATTAAAAATTAAAATGCAGTTTAGCCAAGGTGTCATGCTGGTTGATTTTAACACTTATTAAAGTGCATTTAAATTGACTTTTACAAGCCGGACTTGATATATAGATCACAGGCCGTTTATTTTATGATGTGCAAATATCATAAAATTGAATGTAATTTAAGCAAAACACAACAAAAACATTGTAAATCTTGATCTCTTTTGGGTTGGTTTTAATTGAAATTTAAATTAAAAATCGAGTTTAAATTGCTCGATAGGATTTTTTTTTAATTAAAAAATATTTAGAAATAAATTCAAGCTCATGGTTATAGAGATAACTCGTGGGCTTTATTAATAAAATGAAAAGATTTCCGGGTTAATATTTATTGTGAGATTAGGGTGCTTTGGATCGCTATATTTTAAAATGCAAGAATCAAAAAGTTAGGCTTTAATTCAATAATAGTCAACTAATTTGAACTGTTTTTCCGCGTTTTGTCCAGACCTAGATTTCTAATCGTAAATAAATAATTTCAAATATTGAAAGATAAAATCTCTATTAAGAAAGAAATTGTATTTGGCCGAGGATTTAATGTAAATCTTGAAAGGAAAGCGACTATGTATTAGTTATCTATTCTATCCTAGAGAGTGTTAGATATGCGCGATTTGCTTTGTATCAAATCAAAATGTAAACATTTATGTAATTGAATAATAAAAAGTTGTAGCCATATAAATCATTCAAATAGGCGATAGGAAATATTTTTATTTTTTAGATAAAATTCAAGCTCATTTTAGCATAAAAATATTTCAAAACTATTTTCCAACTTAGGATTTTAACTAGAACAGGATCAATAGTTTAGACAAGAAAAAAATATTTTTTTTTCAGTGATTTATTTTCGATTAAAATTCTTCACTTCTATTGAACTGAAATCGATTTTTGATTTCATATACCGTATAATCAATTTTGTTTAGTCTAAAACTTAGACTAACATATACGCAACCTATTCGCGAATTTTAATTAAACTCAAATTAAGCTTCAGTTATGAAATAAAAGCACTTTAACGCAAATTTTATAGATATAAATAATAAATTTTTAAGCCGATCAAATTATTTATATTTTTTGTTGAAAATATTGTTTTGAGATGACCTGAAGCTATCTGTAATGGCTTTAAAGTTTAGCTTTTTTAATGTTCTGGACTTTTATAAAATAGAAAAAATATTTTGTGAATTTAAAAATAATATTTTATAATTGATTTTTTTGTTTTTTTTATTCAAAAAAAATTATTTTTTTTTAATTTTTCAAAAAATGTTATTTTTATTACAATTATTTGTAATTTCTTTCTAGACCGTTCCTTTCTAAATGTCCTTTTAAATATCAAAATCAAAATAAATTAATTCATTAAAGGTAATTAAAGATAAACAATTATTTTATCTAATTATTCTATTTGCTTTGAGATTTAATTAATTTTTTAAATTTAATACTAATTTTTGTTGTTCAAATTTTAAAATTAATCAATTTTAAGTTTGAATAAATTTATTTTTGATTGTTTTGCTGAATTCAAAAAAAATTTTCTTTTAAATTATTTATGAGTATTAATTTTAAATAACTGCTATTTTTTAATACAATTAAAAATCGATTTTTTTATTTTGAATTTCAAATACATCAACTACTTAGAACTTTTCTTATTTTTATTAGCTACTTTATAATTTCATAATAAAGATTCAGCAACCCTTCAATTAAGTTATTCGTTCTATTGACATGAGCATTCGTTTCAAATCCTCTTTTTAAATTTTTAAGTTTTAAGAATATTTGAACAATTTTTCATATTTTATAAAATATATTTTATTTTCTAAGCTACCTTTGAGGTGTATTTAATCACATTTAAGTAAAATAGTAAATAAATTAAGGATACGAAATGGTCATAGGTCATATTAAAAAACTAAGTTGAAATATCCTGAAAAATATAAAAAAAAAAAGAAAAATTTTAAAAATAAAAAGTTTTATTAATTTTTGAAAATTAATTATTTTTTTAGGTAATTTAGTAAGATTTAATATTTATCTAATTAATTAGAAAGTAAATAAAAAATACTAAAAGTTTTGTTAACATGTTTTTACAAGCTCTAAAAAAATTAATTAAAATTAAATATCTTTTAGATAATTTTTCAGGAACCTGCATCAAAATTATTTATTTTAATAAAAAAATTTAATAAATTTGTTTCTTATTTTTGATTTAGATTAAATTATTTTTCAATATGACGTTAGACGCAATTTGGCTAAACGTTTAGTAATGATCATTAAATTTAAATCGTGCAATTAATCAAATTGACGAAAGATATCCGGCAGATGGAATTCACATTTTAATAAATCACACTAGCTGATAAAATGTAAAAAATATCAGAGACACTGAGTTGTGTCATCATCCAAAATTTTGACTTTATCTAGGAATTAATTACGAAAAATAAAATATTAATCATTCTATATTGCTGATAAATTACTCTCTAAGAATGACCCAGAGGACAGCTCAATGGAATTTTTCAAATATTCAATACTGCTAATTTTGTTATATCCGGAAAACCTTAAGTAATTATCAAGAGTCCAGTTAGTAGTAATTTTGTTTGCATGTTATTTAGTGCTAAAGAATTTGATATTTAATATTTACTCTCAAGGGAATTTCTAAGTGCATAAAAATCTTAGAATGTAATTGCATTAACAGAATTAGATTTATGATAAAAATCATCAAATACTCAAGAATGTTTCCTTCTTTTTATTGTTAAAATGTTCTTGAATTTCAGCAAAACGAATGATTAATGGCCTTCAAATGTTCTGATTGCTAATGAAATATGACCACGGCTTTGTGATAAGACCATTCTTGAATTTAACTTAAAAATTGATTTTTAATCAATAATTTTTCATCGTACAAACTTTTCAGATAAGTTCAAAGAAATTTCATTTTAAATCCTGTTGATTTGTCCACATCTTCGGACCTCCAACAGAGCATTAATTCTAGACAATAAAACAAGTGCTTTCTTTCGACGCATTCACAAAAACCACATTCGAATCTGCGGTATTTTTCAGATTTATATCAGCCTTTCCATTTGTTCCTATTCATTTCCTAATCAACCAACTGCTGTGAACCAAAATTACCATAAGTAATTTCAATACACACAATCAATGTCCGAATTAATATTGTTATCTCTTTTTAAATCAAGACCCAAATAAGTTGTTCATGTTTAAAGTCAACTTGAATTAGTTTTGTCGACTACATACATGAGAAAAACATTTACGTAAATCCTAGGGATTTCGTATAAAGTCTAAATTAGCCAAGTTTAAAATCGTAAAATCTCAAGATAAAGTGACTAAAGCAAGCCACAATTTTTACGACTTGAGATAAGATTTTTATTAGCTCTTTATTTTTATTTACTCTATTGAGTTTCCAAGTATAGAGAGAGGTTCCAGCTGTTCACAAAGGTATTTGCTTGAACACTGAGAGAACACTCAACTTTATTTACGCTTTTCTAAGCGTCCAGGATCGAAACGCACGTGGGCCTTCATTTTAATAAACGGACGCAATTAAACTCACAATGTTTGCTCTGCTCAAATAAGAGCCTCGTTCTATTTGCTCAATGTAAACAAGCTAAATACTCAACAGAACAGTTTCACCTAAAATTTATAGATAAATAAACTATTCAGAATATATAAACAGGCTATTAGAAAAAAGCAGAATATGTTGTCAATTATTTAGTTTTAAATTAGGTCGACTTTATATGGCCAAAATAATGTAGTTAGTTAGTAATAAAGTAGTTGTGTGTATTTGAGTGTGTTTGTGTTGTTTTTTTTTTATTGAATGCCCACAAGTTTAGAAGCCAAATGAAGCCATAGTTTAATTATTTTTTTGTTTTTTAGGCAAGCCATATTCTGCTGTATTTAGAAAACTTAATTAGACAAAATTTTGATTGTAAATATTTGCTCATTTTCGAATCAAATTGGGAAAAAAAAAATTTTTTTGATTTTTTCACAATTAAATGTCTTTTCAGTTTTAAATTAAATATGACCGGAAAATAAAATTGTAATCAGAATATTTGCAGTTAAAAACTCATTAAGAGCTAGCACTTGGATCCGGTGCATTAGTATTAAATTTTAATCTTTAAACCTTATTCGATTTTAAACTTTATGCTTGATTTATTTTAAATATTTTTTAATAATAATTTACTTAGTTTAAGTGTCTTTTGGTTGAATACACGTTCAATTATTTACAAATATTTTCTTTTCTAATTTATATATATATTTATAAATATTTTTTAATTTAATTGAACTCATTAATTAAAAAAGAAACTTATTTTTATCTTTATTTAGAATCTCAAATAATTAATAATCATAGTTTTTCTTAATGTTTATTGATGATGGTCTCAATAGAAATTATTCAACAATTTAATTCAACATTCAAAATCTGAATTTTGAATGTCGATTTAAGATTTGCCTTGACCGTGAAAATTGTTGACTTAAGGTTTTGTTACCGGGTTAATAAGAGCTGCAAGTCTTAAGTGAGCACTTCAAGTTTAGAATGTATACTGTATCAAGGTTTTAAAAAGCAGTGACTTGGCCAAATAGCTGAAACATGTGATTTTAAAGTTAATGACCTTTAAAAAAATAAAGTTGAGAAAAAATCGTTAGCACTAGCTTAATGTTAAGAGCTAAATGATGCATGAAAAATTCAAAGAGAGAACAGTTAAGGTGTTTTATATGCAGTATTAGCGGTTAAGAACAAGAGGTGTCATCTTATTCCCATACAAACACAATGCTAGACTAAAACCGGAACAAGTGAACGTAATAAATTATATATATTGTATTTTTGAAATTAAAAACTCATTAGGGTTTGATTAGAGAATAAAATGCGGCAAATTTAAATTGACATTTTTAAAAATCAATAAAAAAATGTTCGATTAATATCGGTCTTCTTGAACTGGTACACAAAGGTAACGTTTCAGGACAAATCGAACATTCATTTTAAAAAGCCTGCTGTTTCTAATGGGAGTATAAAGCCAAATTTCAATCAATCATTTGTCATAGTTAAACATGTACAATTGAGCACGGTGTTTTGTTTTGCCGATTTCTTAATTGAATTAAGCCTCAATCGCACTTATCTAGAAAAAGATAATTAAAAACTTTAAATTTTATTTATTTTAATATATCAATCATCATAGTTTCTTTTGCAGCTTTTCTAATGGATCGTTTTAAAGATTAAATTATTCCGATAAATCTTACTAATGGATTTAAGTATTAATATTGCTCATAAACGCGGTCTAAAACAACTTAAATGCAATACTAATGTTTTTAATTACTCGGTATTCTTTTTTTATATTGAGTCTTAATTGACTTTTGACTTAAAGATATAAAGAATATTTTCTTTTATTTTAACTAAATTATTTATATATATATATGTTTTGCAAATATGTCAAGTAGTAGATTTAGTTATTGTTCTATTTTTTTTGCTTGTTTTAAATTTTGATTTTTTTCCTAATAATTTGAATAGGAATATCAACTTTAAAAGATTATGTAAAAAATCCTTACATTCGTTCATTAGAATTTTTCAATATCAAAAGAGTAAAGAATTTTTTTCTCATACTGTTTTAAGTTTTATTTATTTTTAAACAAAAAAAATCAATGTTCAATTTTTTATTATTAAAACCATAAAATTTATAGCGTATCTAATTTGGGAAAATTTAACAAAAAACAACAAAATAACCTTGCTTTTTATTAAACCTAAATTTTATTACAGATAAGTTTATGATAACGATTTGAAAGATTGAATTGTATTATTCTCATTTGTAGACTGAGTATTTGCAAGTCAGAAAAATAAACTTAAGAAAATGGACACAAAAAACCTCAAATTCTTTTTTGAAAATTAATATTTTTTAATTTACTTAATAAACTTTATAATTTTTATAGAACCTTTAACAAAAAACACTGGTGACACTTACTTGACCTTTTGGTATTTCACTTTGGTGATGTCTTTTAAATAAAATACATCTCAAACTTTTAAATAGTTACTTTCTCTACTAAATTAAAGCTCTTTATGTAAAAAAAATATCATCAATAGTAAAATAAATTAAAAAATATTTTTTTTTATTTATTAAATATTTTATTTAATTCCTTATCGACTATTAAAAATTAAGTATACCCAGTGATAATTTATAAAAACTCGTATAGCCGAATGGTTTGTGTGTTAGTCATTCAAGCAGATGATTGAGAGTTCATAACCAACTGAGGGTGGATAAGTCTTTAAAATGTCTTTGGATTACAGGTAACTTTCAGCATTTCATCAAAAAATGGGTTACTGGTTTTCAATGGGTAATAATTGAGGTCTAGATGATCAGCTCGATGTAGTAATCTCTGTGTCAGATCGAATTTATTTTTTTTATTAAAAATGTAATTTAGGGGGTTCCCAGGAAACGCCTTCTTACGCCTTCGATTAAACCCAATTGTTACGTAAAGATTGAGTACAAAATTATAATATATAGAAGAAAGAGAAAAGTTAAAATTTAATTTATACAATTTGTGTGGCAGATCGAAGTTGCTGTTCAAAAAAGTAGTGGAAAAGGATATGGGCATCCGCTAAGATAGAAAAAGGTCAATTATTATTTAAATATTTTATTTATTTTTTATCGGCTATTGTAAATTAAGTAATCCCAGTGATAATTGATATTTGTTTTTTATGGACCATTAAGTTAATAATAACAAAAACTAAGTGAATGACATGGACAGTTGGGCAACTGTTTGTAAAATAATTAAAGTAATTAATGACAAAAGATTATGTAAACAAAATCGTCGTAATTATCTGTCTAAGCTATAAAAGTAATAAGTCAACACAACAAAATCCTACTGTGAATATGTTTAACGATCATAACAAGAACGAACATGGGGGCTGTTTGATTAACAATCAACACCCCTTGTTTAGCAAAAAACCCAATTCATAACAATAAAATCACTAATTACATGATTATATAAGCCTTTAGACATAATCAAATTGTAATTAAACGTATCAAATTAATTTTTCAAGCACTAGTGTTAACTTATAAAACATTTTATTATCCAATTCGATTAGTCTGCTCGATTATTTAAACAGTAGACGAGACTGGTTAATTTGTGCAATGTGATTTTTTAGCATGGAATTTGCCGTCAAAGGTAAATTAAATTATATTTGTCAGGAAGTCTGATTGATTCGAATAGAAACAACAACAAAAAAGCATGTTTTTAGTTGCGATATATTTAAGTCCAGACACAAAATAATTTATAGATAACGGATTATAATCAAAATAAAAAAAGCAAAAAATAGAATAAAAAATAATCAATGAATAAAAGAGACCGAAAAAGTCCTAAGTGTTTCGCGTGTGTATAAATATCGTACGTATCGGATTAGTCAATTCAATACAGATAGCTTTGGAGATAATTTAGACAAGATAATTGATAGTTTATAGTCAAAAGTTGAAAAGCAGCCTTCTCGATTTAGATTTAAAGATATGAATTTTATCACAGAAGAAAAGAGCTCAAGCCAAGCTGAACAATTCGTTACGACTTTGACTAATATTTACTTTTAATTTAAATGCTTAATCAAACAGGGCTGTGGCTTAGCTAAGTTCTTGAGTAAATATTATTCTTGTCCTATTAACTCTTAAGTCCAACGATATGCATTTTACCTTGATCTGTTCTGTTTGCTTTCACATTATTTAAACCTATTTGTTTATTCCCATTATTTTCTAACCAAAAATAATAGCAGCAATTCCGAATTAAATTACTTCATTTCTAGTGAGAGCAAATAAATGAACTTTGTTCGTTTTACTAGTCTTCCTAGTCGTCATTTTCTTAATATTCTAAAACGATCAGAATCAAATCTGATACATCCAAATTTAAATAAATATCAAACAAAATTTTAAATTCAAAAATTTTAATTAATTCAAATTTAGATTAGAATTTAAAACTATTCTAATTTAATATTTGTTCGGTCATCTAAATTGAGTCAGATGATCACGAAAAAAAATTTTTTTTTTTATATTTTTTATTATTTTTTTTTTATTTAAAAAAAAAAATAATTTTTAATATTTATTTTATTTTAGATAAAAATTATTTAATGTCAATTTAAAAAAAAATAGAATTAATCATTCTGCGTCAACAGTCTACCTCGTGCAATGCAATTACTAATAGCATTAGTTTTTTTAATAATTGTTAATTCATCGGCTCAGTCCGAATGGATGTACAAATTCACACCGACCAAGCACATCAATTCCCAATTGTCAATAGAATGCGAAGTGAGCGATCAAATTTGGATCGGCTGGGCACACTATGGAACCCGTAACACGTCCAGTGATGTTCGATTGCCAGACGAGTCGGACTGCTGGATGAACTTTACCGAAAAAATAGCCGAACAATGCAACGGATGGTCTCAGTGCGATTTATCGTCTCAGCCCACCTACATACACAAATGTGCCAAAATATCAGACTATTTGTATGTTACTTACAAATGCATTAATCAATTGAACACGTTGGACATTTGTAAACATTCGTCTAAAACATTTACTAATCCAAGCGAAGAATTTTACATAAAATCATCCGAATTTCCGGACGAGTACTCGGCAAATTTGGACTGTTCCTGTTCAATAAGCTCATCGTCTCATCTAAATCTAAAATATGACATTCTCTGGTTTTCGCTTCAAGACAACGATTATTTACAAATTCAAAATAAGAACATATCCGGCTGGATTAATCCGACTTATGAAATTCCCATCAAAAATAAACAGAGCCAAATTCGTTTCACTACCGACGATGCACTGGCTTACAAAGGCTTTTGGCTCAAAATAGGCACACGCAAGACATGTCAACACGACTGGCAGCTAGTTGGCGACAGCTGTATCAAAGTATTCACTGAAGAGCTTGATTGGCGCTCGGCAAATTTAAAATGTAGCCAAATGAATGGCAATTTGCTCAAATTGGACGATGTTGTATCTGATTTAAAATTAACTCAGTACATGAATTCATTCTATCCCGAAATAGACTCATACTGGATCGGCCTACGCAAATATGTTGACCAGTACAACCAAGAAAAATGGATGTGGTCCAGCAATTCGACTATTTATAATGACATGTCTTGGTGGCCATGGCGCAAATTAAGCCAGTATGAATATGCACTGAATAGCAATTGTGTGCACAAGAGAAAAAATGAAGATGGCTATTTTACTGCTTCATGTGATTCAAAGACCAAAAGCAGCTTTATATGTCAAACAAGCTCGTTTCCTGCTCTCATTGATGAGTACAGAGTTGACATTGAATGTGGAAAAACTTCAGATATCAAAGTAGTGCAAAGTAAACCAGCCAAAAACAGCATAAACAATGTCATATTGCCAACAATTGCCAAACCATCAAGTTATGCTAATTTAGAGTATGCTAAGCCTACTAGTAAAAAATTGTCTCAAATCAAGACTAAAATTATTCCGACAACCAGTTTGTTTAGGACAGTTGTGACAAATTTTCCATCTTCGTCAAGTGCTCAGCCTATATTGGTTAGACAAGCTGAAAAGTTGAACACCACTGTTCTAGCGGGCATAATATCGGGCATCGGTCTTGTAATTATTATAGTAAACTTGGCTATTTTGTTTATGTGCAGACGCAATTTGAAAAAAATAATCAAAAGCTCAAAGCAGTCAACAGGCGAAGAAATGATACAAGACTACTTTGAAGCGTTTAATACACTGCATTCTAAAAGTCTAAAGGGAACTTTGGTCCAGCCCAAGCAAGAGAGTGTATTGACAATTCCAAACTTGAAACAAGACGAGGCCACATTGTTCTATCCGAATCAGTTTGGTCGGGATGTGGACATGAGACAATCGGCATTTAAGCCGTTTACCAAAGATCAAATACAGGATGTTCAACGACTGCTCAATCAAAGTCAATATGACAAAATGAACCATCAATTGGCGCTCAAAAATAAACTAATTCACAATGATTCGATTGGTCAGTATGCGCACACTTATGAGAGCGTTGATACATTGGAATTTGGAAGACGAAATCCAACTTTAATTGGTATTAGAAATTACAAGCCAAGTCACGAAGTCAATTTGTTGCAGTCGCCTAATTCGGCCGATTCGAGTGACAATACGAACAATCTTTCAACATCGACTAATTTGTCATCTAGTTCCGGAGCGTCGTCTACCCATCACTTTTTCAAACCTCAAAATTTAACCCAAATACAATTAGCAAATTTAATTCAAAATTCTAAAAATTTAGTCACTTATCCGTGTGATAATATGCTAATGGGCGGTGAATGGAGTCCGGATAGTGCCTATTACAGTTCAATACCAAACTATGCTACTTTTAATAATCAAATTAATTCTAATCAACATATTCAGTTTTTAGTCAATCCAAACGAAAATTTGACCAAAACTCATCTAGTTTAAAAGCATTAGCCAAACCAAAACCGTTTATTGTATACAAAATGTATTTAAATATTTTACTATTGTATAATAATTTCGTCTTTTTTTATTTTCTATCAGGGATTTTAAAAATTATCAAATTTATTTTATTTTTTTTCATATAATCTACTAATTGTTATATTTTTAATATTTAATAAAATCATTAAAATTGAAGAAAAATTTTCTTATTTATAGTTTTTTTTCCTTTTTATTCCTTTTGGAGAATAGCGTCATTCTATCTCTTCATGTCTTTCCCATTTCGATGACCTCTTTCATGATTGTTGACCACTATGTTGCTGCTTCTCTTCCTACCTTTCATCGCCTTTAAGATACCAATTGAAGAACTTTTATTGGTATCCTTTGTTCTTCTATTGTTGAACTGTTTGGCAATTTTAACAAACATAGTTTTGTGCCGACTCAATGGAAACTAGCAAACATAACACCAATTCCAAAAGTTGAACACCCAAAAGACCCTGGAGATTTTAGACCGATTAGTGTTACATCTATCCTATCAAAAGTGTTCGAAAGGATCATGTGTAAATTTATTATTAACAAAATACAGAACACCTGGCAGACTAACAAGCAGCACGGTTTTCTCCCAGGTAAGAGCACAATGAACGCCGTGATTAAAGTAATTGATGACTAGAGTATGGCGATTGACAGAAAAGAATCTATTCTAACTAAATTCTTTGACTTCGCTAAAGCCTTCGATTTAGTTGACCAAGAAATACTTTTAACAAAACTCGATAGACTACTCCCAAACTGGGTCACTTCATGGGTAGCCACTTACTTAACTAACCGCAAGTAGAGACTTAAAATAGATGAATTTGAAATGCAATGGAAAACTTTTAAAGCCTGTGTTATTCAAGGGAGCGTTCTAGGTCCAAATCTGTTTATACTATTTACTTCTGATCTCAACAATTATCTCCCATCGAGGGCAGAAATTGAAAAATATGCCGATGACATATTAGGCTATTTAATTGGTAGAGCTAAAAGTAATCACGCTAAAAATAATCAAAGATGACATATTAGGCTATTTAATAGGTAGAGCGATAAGTGGTTTACAGACAACAAAATGAAATTAAACACTAAGAAATGTAAAGTTGTTTTCACTCCCGGAAAAGACTGCGACAAACCAATTAAACTTTTCCTGAAAGGCGAAATCTTAGAAACAGTCGATTCTTACCTCTATCTCGGTATAGAAATTAATACTGGAGACAACGCAAATAACAAAAATAATCGAAAAATCAAAAATAAATCAAAAAATAATCAAAAACAAGAATAGCGTCCCATTTCTCATCAAACAACTCAAACTTGGCTTCAAATCTGATATTCTCGTGACTGTCTTCAAAAGTCTATTTATTAGTCACTTCGATTATAACAGTCCCGTTTTGATATCTGTGT
>PJRA01000160.1:1282623-1296201 GCA_016987375.1 Brachionus koreanus
TTCAACTTATTGCCAACCAGTTTGTCAACTAAAGCTTCGTAGTTTCTCGATTAAATATTCAATAGAGCTTTATTTCCTGATCCATAGAGTCCATGGTTTCGTTTTTATTTTCTCTTTTAGATTTCTAATAAAATTCAAGCTTGTTCAGATGCAAAAGATGCTTAGCAAAAAGCCCAAACAATGTTAATTTGCCTTTGTTTGATGAATTTTTATTAAGAAAAAAATTTTGTAATCAAAAACGAGTTTCTTTTAATACAAAAGTTTTTAAGCTTGAAATTTATTATTTCTTTGTCAAAGATTGTGACATAAATGGCATAAAAAACGCAAGTTGCTTTGTTTTATTGAGCTCTTAGAGCTCGTCATAGCGCATCTCATGACTTACCAATCTTTTATTATTATTTACTGCATGAAAATTTCTTATTAAAACACAAATAAAAAATAAAGTTAAGGATGGAATTTAAGAAGGAATTTATATAAATTTCAAGCACCACTTCAAATGTTTCAAGTCCGAACACAAACAATTGTTACTCATCCCCGAATTTAACTAAATTAATTTCATTTTAAAAAAGGTTAAAGTTTTATTTTTTTTCTTCGCATAACTTTTTCTCAGCCTGCCAAATGCTGATCTCAAGCAGCTATTCTATTTATATTAATTATTTTCCTTGGGCCTACAAAACATATTACAAAAATATTTTCTTTTCAAGTTGTACTCAAGATTGTTGAACTAATCTAATTGTTTTTTTAAGATATTTGTCTGATTCTGTCATTGCACTAATTGTTTTTTTTTGTAACAAAAATTTGACCAAGTAAGAAAGACTATGTTTGTTTTTTAAGTCAAACAAACTAACATTTAAATTTAGTCTAAATATTTAACGATCAATTATTGTTTAGCTTTCTTATCTCAAAATGTGTTGAGATTCGCATGGCTAACAATAAAAAAAATTCAAATAAGAAAAAAATTTACTAATTTATTAATGAAGGCTTGTTTAGGTTCTTTAATTATTTTCTAGAGCAGGTTTTTTGAAAGCTTAAATGTTTTGCTTGAAGTTTAGCTTGAGACAGCTGTTTGCTCAATATTTAAAGACAAAAATATTTAAAAAATTAAAGCGATCAAGTATGATTTGTGTAAGATTATTAAGCATTTAGTCTCATGTAAATTATTCATTACATATGTTTGTATCTTGATAAAACGCAATAAATAAATAAATTATTTTAGGAATTTATTTGGATAATATTAATTTTAAATTTAATCTAAAAGTAAATTGGTTACAAATTTTTACCATAGCTAAAATTAAATTTATTAGATCATACAACAAAATTTGCTTTATTTTTTTTTATTGATTTTAAGACTAGTTTAAAATTCGATTTTGTTCAATTAAGTGAATAAATTTAATCGAAATAATTACCTTTATTTTTTTTTCTATCGGTGTTTTTTTAGGGTTTTGTTTATTTTAGTTTTTATGAAAATTAGCTCTTTTTTTTATTGCAAATTTTTATGAAAACAAAAACCTAATCAATTTTGTATTTAGTTTTAATTTATTGTTTCTATTGCAATATTTTGTGATTTTGTATGTTCATTTATATTCAAAGTTAAAAATAATTAAACACTTTCCAAATTAAATAAATAAAAAATCCAATTCATATTGCATAATATTACACTTTTTAAAAAAAATTCTTTATTATTTAAGAAAACCTAACAGAGATTTCATGAATTGAGACTCTTAAAAGAAATGCGAGTTGAATGTTCTTTGAAGCAAAGAATGAAATAGACCCCAAGATAATGAGTTCCAATTTTATAAAAATAGACGAAACACTCAATGCCAATATTTGCTTGTCGTATTACAAACCTGACTTGAATGAATACAAGCTCGAAATTGAGACCAATCTAAAGAGACAACAAGAAAAGTTCAACATCTTAAAAGAGATTTTGTCTAGTGAGAAAAAATATCTTAACGATATCCGCGAAATTGTTGAGGTAATTTTTTTTATAAAAATTATTTTGTAAATTAACTTAAGATTATAAGAAAAATTCATTATATTTTTTTAATTTAAAAATTTAAAACTTAATAATTACATAATTCAAATATTTTAGCTAGGTTTTTTCAAAAAAAAATGTTTGACAACGAAAACTAATTTAGATATTAACGATAAAAAAATTTTTTTTTAGGGTTATTATGAAGAATTGCGAAAATCGTGTCCTCAAGACGTTCCCTATCACATATTTGCCAACATAAAAGAAATTTATGATTTCACTAAGTAAATTTGATGTTATTAAAATTAAAAAACATATGAAAAATTTTTTTAAGAACTTTTTATTGTCTTCTTGAAAATTCTACAAACGATGAAGCAGGCATAGCGGGCTGTTTTATCAAAAAACACAAGACTTTTTTGAGGCTTTACTCAACTTACTGTCAAAATTATAAAATGTAAAATTGAAAAAAAATTTAAACAATTGATGAAAATATCTTAAAAGGGCTTTTAACATCGCAGAAAGACTCGAAAAAGAACACAATACAGCGAAAGTTATTCAAGTAAACTTTAGATTTAAATTTGTTTAAAATATAAACTAAATGAAAAACTACAGAAAGTTAGATTAAAATACGGACACTGCCTAAAACTAGCTACTTATTTGCAACTTCCCGTTTTGAGAATAACCAAATATCACTTATTACTACAGCGATATTTGAAATTGCTGGATAAAGAATCACAAGGTTTTAGCACTGTTTTAGAAGCTCTTAATCTAATGAAACAAGTAAATGATCAAATTAACAATGATATGCCCAAAGAAGAAGTCTCGATTAGCTATGAAAGAATAACTACCACATCAAATATTCAAAATTTGATTAGATTATTTGGATCTATTCTCAAACAAGTAATTTTTCTTTATATTTTTTCTAGAATTGGACTTTTTATATTGTAAAAAAAAGGGAAATTTAGTATTGAATGAAACTAAAAAAGTCCATTTTGTTATTGTATTTCAAACAATGTTAGTTATTCGAAAGTCAGACTCGCCGTACAAAGTCCTGCATTCCATTTCGGTAATTGAAAAGTGAAAGGTAAAGTTGAGAGACAAATTCTTTTAGCAAAGCAACTTCTATAAATTTAAACGGTATTGTGAAATTAAAATACAAACATAACAAAAATTCTTCTTATTTTGATAAATTAAAATCTACTAAAATAAGTAATATATAAAAGTGCAACATACTTTGTTGCACTGTTTTTACTTAAAATATTTTTTCTTATGCAAAAAAAAGACAAAAAATAAAAAATCAATAAAATTTTAATTGATTATTAATTTGATTTCCAAAAAAAAAAGTAAGAAAAAATTTTATTTTAGATAAAAAAGATGCAACAAACTATATTTTACTTTTATGCTGCTTTTTTTAAAGAACATTTTATTTTCGTAGATTTTAATTTATCAAAATAAGAAGAATTTTTGTTATGCTTGTATTTTTATTTGAATTTCACAATACCAATTAAAACAAATAAAAAATAATTTCTTTAGAAAAAATCAAATCAATATAGAATTCTTTTATAGCTAAAATAATAAATTTTTATAAAAATTTTATATAATATTTTGCTCTGCTCTGGAAAAATGCTCTCAATTTTAGTAAAAATTTAAAAAAAAATTCAAATTAAGAATTCTCCTAATTTTCTTCCTTGATTAGAATGAATATTTGGCTCTAATGCCAAAATCTTCCTGTTCAAACAAAACTAAATATTTCAGCATTATTGACTACAGTCAATCGAAAGAAAACGATATGTGGCAATTTACTTTTAAAGCACGATCTTTAGAAGATAAGCAGTCATGGCAATCGTCAATTTTGTCTTGTATGCTAAATGGTTATGGAAAAAAGTTATCAGACAATATAAGATCAAAAGTAATGAAAATGGATTCTTTTAGCGATTCTTCAACTTTACGAAAATCAAACAATGAAATTTTCAGACAAAAATTTAACAGTAAAATTTTAATTTTGTTTTTTGCTAAAATTTAAAAAAAAAATTTAAAGATATAAAAAAATTTGCCGAATTCAGAAGTTCTATAAAAGTATTAGATAGTTTTTTTTTAAAATAGTTTTTTAGCTTATTTTCTATTTTAGCCAGAAATAGTGGATAAATCGAAAAATTTTGATGGTCTTGAGGAAGACCACAAGCGACGCTTTTCAACACCACAATCGCGTCTTTCAAAAATTCTCGACCGAACAATCGAGAGTGGAACTCTTTCACTGCGTCGTTTAATCAACAAGTCAAAAGAAGATCATCGGGTCGATAGACTATTCTCAAATGAAAATGTCTCTCAAGAAAGTCGACCCGTATCATCAACACGCTCTTCAATAGAAATAACCGACTCGGATTATCTCAATTCAGACCAAATCGAAATTGAAACACCAAGAGATAGTCAAAATTTAGAGCAAGATTTAAACAGTTCTTTTGAAGAAATTAGTAATTCCACAGACGAAAATGAGCAAATTTTGAAAAGCGAAACGAATTCGGTTGAACAAATTGACACCAATCAAACAGATACTCTGTCCAAATCTTCGATGAACAGCGAAGAGGGCTATTTTTCTAACCATGATTCTTCAATATCGACTTTGGTGCTGGACTCAATTGTGCCAAATGACGATTCAATTTGTACATTAAAAAATTTTCCTCTTACTATTTCGACGCCTGAACTGCTTAAGCAAATTAATCTAACAGACAATAGCAGCAAAGTGTTGGAAGACAAAAATAAATTTAATTCTAATGAAATGATGAGTATGAGCATGAATGAGCCTTTTTCATATTTTAAAATGAAAAGTTATACTGATCCAGTTCAAAGCAGGAAGCAAAATAAATTGCTTACCAAGTGTTTGGAGAGAAAAAATTTGGACTCAGATTTTAAAGATTTGAGTATTTCTAGTGCGAACAGTTCAGACATACTTTCGGTTTCGATGACCAGCTTTTCGAGAATTAGAAACTTATGCAACATTTTTGAAGAGAAAAGCTTTATGCAATGTAGAGATATTTCAAAGTCGATAAATCATTTGCAAGCAAGTCCAGAGTCAAAAACAAAGAAAGTTATTAAATTAGACGAAAATGAAAGCAAACAAATGAAAGGTATTGAGAACGAAGAAGTTAGAGCAAATGTAAAGGAATTGATTAATAAATTTGAAAAAAAGCACTAATAAATCGAATTTTTTGACATTTATTTTTTTTAGAAATTTTCTTTTGTAAACAAATTATATTTCCAAATTTTTTTTTCTAAAAAAAATCTTTTTACATGCAATTCACATAATTCTTTTAAAAATTTGTGATTAAAATTGTTTTATACTAATATTTAATTTTTGTTATAGAATTCACATTGTGATTACCTAAAATCGTCCAAAAGATTTGACTTTTAAATTTATCTCAATATTTTATTTAAATCGTAGCGTTGCGCATTAGATGCATATTGTCGAAATGATGTTTAATATTAACTGGTTCAGGATTAAAGTCAACAGCTTGAATTTAAACCATGAAACTTGTTTTTTTTTTTGTAAATTTAGACTAAAATAAATTTTTTTGAGACTTTTTGAATCTTCTTTTTTAAAATGTTGTCATTATGTCAATTTTCTTTTTTCTGGTATTAATTGATTAAGGTTTAAAAATTTTAGTTTATTATAAAGAATAATAAAAATAAGCTTTAATAGATTTTGTTTAATACTAGTAATTTGAACTGCAGCTTGGAAAAATACCCGAGCAGAGTTGAGCAATAGGCAGTCGCTTCTTTTTTCACAATCCATACATCCAGTTTCGAGTTAAAAATATTCAACATTTTTGCGCTAACCACCTCTACCAATAATCCATTCCATGTGTTTACAACTCTCTTACTGTAGGTTCATGTTCATTCAAAATGTGAGGAGCGAAAGACGAATTATGTCATCAGAGAATAGTGCTGGGTGCCGTCAGTGTCGGCCATAGGACTGCCAAAATAAAGGCTAGCCGTTTTGATGACCTATACAAATTTCAAATAAAAGATGAAAGAATTGAGTTAGAGAAAAAACAATGAAATTTAAAAAAAAAACAACCCTTATGACGGTCTAGTGACCGCCACTGACGGTACCCAACACTATCAGTGAACCAGACGTAAAATAATTGAATTTTAAAAAATAAGTAAATAAATCTTTTAAATTTTTAAGATAAGAATTTAATAAATGAATAATTTGAAAATTATTTTTGACTATGTTGACATAAATTTTATTAATTTTTTTTTTAATTATTCACCTTTTTTATTATAATTGAAATAAAAAATAAATTTGATTAAATAACATAATTAATAATTACATGTTGTTTTTTTAGCTACTACTTCGATTTTACTTTTCTTGAAATTTTTTTTTTGAGTTTAATTAATAATAATGACTTGATAACCAAATCTCATAAGTTCACTAAAGTTTTTAAATCATCATATAAAAAAATTACCAATTTTAACCTTGCATCATAACATTATGTCACGTAAAGCTTGATTTTAACAGCAACAACCATAAAAATTTCAATTAATCATAATTGTTATTGTACCTTTTGATTCAAGTTTAAAAAAAAAAATTTGAATCGCTAGAAAGTTAATTTTTTTTCATTTTTGTGTGATATTGTGTATTTTTAAAGATTAAATTTAAACTTTAAATTTCTTAATGCATCTATTTTAGGTAAAAACAATTTATTTGAATAGTCTAAGATTTTTTTAAATGGCTTGATTTAAAAAGGTCTTTTATTAAAATTAATTTTCAAATGAAAGTTTTCTGAATTCATAAAAGCTAAATATGAAATTCTGATTTTTTATTCTTGTTGAAAACTTAAATTTGTGAATAAATTGATAAAAACTAAAGTTTTCATTAAAAAAAATCTTTTTAAATAAGAACGATGAGTATTTTTTTTTTATTTATTAGATTTTTTAAATTAATTAGTAAAAAATTTTAGACAATTGGTACCGAATCATAAACGCAATGAAACAGCTAACAATCTGGAAAAAAATAATTATTTATTTCTTATCAAACAAACAATTTAATCTTACTTGTAAAAAAAGTAAATGTTTAGTTAGCTTATCCTCTCTCTTTGGTCCAAAAACAGTCAAATAAAAATTAATAATTGTAAAATTAGAACTTTCGTATTTGACTAATTTTTTATTTTTATCTTCTAATTTTTCGACTACTCTAATGAATCTAAATAAACGGAAAACTGTGAATATTATCATTGAAATTTTAGATAAATCTTTGTTATAGAATTGAACTACACTTGGCTCTAGAAGACCTGTTTCTGGATTGAATCTACATTTAAACATTTTAATTTAGGTTAAATTTTTATGTTTAAATTACCTTGGCATACGATGTCTTGGACATGGTATGAATTTAAACAATTGCGGGATTGACAAAAGAAAATTGAATATTTGCGGAACAAAAAAAAGCAACAAAAATTTGCTGAAATGACCTAAAATACCAACAACAGCAAAAGTCATTCCTGCAAAGTAGCAAAAAGTATCACCAACAAAAACACGACTAGGATACTTATTATATAAAAATAAGGGCAATGCACACGCAATAAATGGAATAATCAAATACATCGAAAATATATGGTTGTCTCTGAAAGGTCCATTGTACTCAATTAAATTGCTAATCAAAACACTAAATGCAATTACCAAAGACTGGCCAACTTCAATGCCATTAATGCCTGCATAGATATTGATAGCATTGGTGCAAAATACTGCCAACATACCCATGTAAACATAGTATAAAAAGCCAAGATTAAGAGAGTATCCAATCCATGATCGTAATGGAAATGGAACTATTATGGTTGTTGAATTAATGTTGGCAAAATAGACCATTAGTAAGGGCAGGGAAGCTACAGTTGGCAGCAAAAGTTTATCTCTCCATTTGAGATCTAGAACATCATCGGCAAATCCTAGAAAAATCATGCAGCCTATACTTAAAAGAGCTGCTAAATATTCAATAAACTTTTTTAAAACATTTTATTTATTTAAAAATATAAATTTATTTTTAATAAAAACTAATTACATACTTGATGATGTGATAGCTCTCTATTAAAAGCCAGTGTTTCGTAGAATCTCAATGGAATGAATAAAAATGTAATTATCAAAAAAAAAGCGCCACTAATGACACCAAAGGCTTCCGGTCTTGATCATTAATATTTTAACAATAATTAAATCTAAATTATTCAAAAAGATTACATTTGAATTTTTTCCTTTTTACTCAAATCGGTGCCTTTTAAGCCTGCTCTTATGAACATATCTTTGAATTTTGGCATTACATTAAACAAAACAATTGAGCCTGTCAGTGATATGGCGACATTTAGAAACAAACGAATTGTTTGAGAAGATTTTTCGTCTGCTAAATACGAAGCAAATGACATTTTTGGTTACTTCTTTAATTTAAAAAACTTTATTTGTCTTCTAAATCTACGTGTTTGATAGAAAAAATTCAAACATTAATTTTATTCATAATTTAATTTTTTGATGTATGAAGATTTAATGTATGTCTTTAAAAAACTATAGAATTTAATTCAATTTTAGTTTAAAAAAAAAACACTATTTTAGAAAATTTTAGAAGCTTATAAAAATTTTATTACTTAGATTTTTTACAAAAATCATCTAAAATCAGTTAAATACTTTCAAATTTTAAATTTTCTTCACTTTTAAATGTTGTTCAATCTTTATGGATAAAATTTAATCAAAAAAATAATTTTTTTGGAAAAACTTTTTAAAGATATTAGAAAATCAAAATGAGATTTTTGTTTGTTTTGTTTTGTTGGTAGACTTCAAACACACTCAAATGGACATTTTGTAATGCAAAAAGGTTTTAACTTTGAAAATGATTCACAAACTTTTTTTTACAATTGTAATTAATTCAAAATTATTTGCTTATCTAATTGTCTTAGAAATTCAGAATACTTTTTTGTAACCAAAATTAATGGCTTTGAACAAAAAATATTCTTCCCAAGGATTTGTAATTTTTAAAACACTGGCCGATTTCAAGTAAAAATTATTTGAAAAATATCTTTAAAACTAAATTTTAAATCAAAGCTTTTTCACTACAATTTCAATATTACAAATGACAGCCATATCACCAATAATCTCAACAATTGATATATTTACTGCATTAATTGGGATATTTGGGTCTTATAGAGACGTGTGAAACTGGCAATTTCGTTAATGGATTCAGAACAAAATTTCTAGAACCTCAAGGTGGAAGCTTAATAAGATGATTCTTCTTTAAATGAAATAGAATTGCTATGTGATGATGGAACTATCCTAGATTCTGGAGTAGCTCAATAGCAGCGGTTTAGTGTCCATATGGTGTAATCGTTTAACACCAAACCAAGTTGAAACCGATAAAGGGTCAGATGGTGATCATACAGGCAATAACGAGTCTAACATATTAGAAAAATTAGGACTGACAACGTTGATATGTATTTAAATACAGGCTAATTCACGCTTTCAAAAATTTCATGTATTTTTGATAATTTTTCAAAATAACATGAGTAGAATGGTGCATTTTTAACATAAGAATTGACTTTTATGATGCAATTTACAAAAAATCCATGATTTTTTTTTCAAAAAAAGGAATCAAGTTTCTGCTGATTTTATCAATTTGAAAAATTGTCGATTTTGAGAGAAATATAATTAAAATTTTTCTAAAATTGATTACAATATTCCAAAAAAAAATTAAAAAAAATACTTTAGCTTATATGAATTAAAGAAAATTTCTTTGTAAAAACGATTAAAAGAACTTGTTAAATTTGAATTAAGCAAACAAATAGGATTGACAGACCTTTCCAACAAGTCATTTACGACAATGTCTTTTCCGACAAGTCACTTCATACAAATTTTTAATTAAATTAAAAATACTAGATAAATTAATTATTTTTTATTTGTCATAATTATTAATTAATTAAAATAGTAATATAATGAAAAAAATGAGAAATAACTGAAATGGATTAGGATGTACAATAAACTGAAATGAGGGACTGAATATCTGAAAAGAAATGGACAACAAAAATAAAAAAACAAAAAAAAGATGTCATTTATGAATAAAATCGAAATAATTGCCTATACTATTAAGTTATTGAATTGTATCTGAATCGTTGTATTTTTCGACGATTCATTTGATTCTTTCGTTGAGTGTTCGGAATGTCATTATCGATGTGATTAAGATCACGTTCTACTTTATCTTGTACTTCAACTATATGCTACTGGTGTTTGATGGCTTTTTTTTTCGTCGACAACTAGTGGAACAACTTCTCCGATGTAGTTGGTCTCAAAATAATTATAAAGCGAGTCCAATTCGGAAGGGACATCTTTCTCGATTATTTCAAAAACATTTACTACGTTGTCGACTGATACAAACGCTATGGCAAACAAATATTTCATGTGTTTTTTGCAGTCATCATTAAACTGTTGAGTTGATTCTTCGCTTGACACTGTGGCTTTATAGACACGAGAGACCAAGTAAGTGTATATGCTTCCATATATTATGAACACAGCCATATGAATTCATATTATTGTATCGAAAAAGTTACTGAATGAACTAAATGGTTAATCTGTACAAAAAACAATTTTGATACATTAAAACTATATATTTTGCATGACACCTGAAAATCATCCTCAAAGCCTTATCTATCAATAGATTCAAAATACTCCTTTGATTCCTTTTTGATAGTAAATTTGGTAAAAGCTAAAATTCTAATCTAAAAAAATAATACTATTTTTCAATACGACCAATGATATCAATGGTCGAAAATTCCAAAAGACCAAGATATGACAGAGACATGTTCATTGTGTTCTGTGAGATGATAGGGATCAATTAAAAATGGTTTATCATCGTCAAATTTTTTGATTTAAAAAAAAGCTGTTTAACATCCTTATAAAATATTTTAAATTAAATTTTTATGATAAAATGCAAATTTCAAATTTTTTTATAAATTCAGCTCTTAAATAAATTTATATTAAAATTATCAGATTAGATTAATTTTATCTAGATTGCTTGCTTATTGCTTTTTTTTTAATTTAAATGATTGAAATTCAAATGCATTCTTATTTAATCTACTAAATATATTAATAATGAAAAAATATTTTTTATTTTTTCTGTATTTGTTTGCTGATAAAATTAAAGAATATCATAATGATAATACAGGATTCGATTTGTGCAACGAAAATGGATGTAACAGTTCTTTTATAATTTTTTGTCAAAATTGTTATGACTCAATTGAATGTCAAGAATGCTTCAAAACATCCTACCAAGGTTGTATTAATTGCTTTAAAAAAAAATCTAACACAAACAAAAAAGAATCATTTGAATCCCAAATAAGGCTACCAAATAACAGGAAAATTCAATGTAACCATCAAATTAAATTTTATCGATCCATTGATTTATTTAGCTAAATAGACAAGTTATTGAAATAATTTTAATCAAACAATATTTACTGTTAAGTTAAAATTTTTAATAATTTTATTTAATTAATAAATAAATCAATTAGATGAAATAGCACATGAAAAACAAACAAAATAAAATTTAAAAATTAAACATTTTTTAGTGGAAAAAAGTGAGACAGTTAATTTATCAGAACAAAAAAATTAATTTTTAAAATTTTGAATTTATGTGAATAACATCGTTTCAAAATAGTTCTGATATGATAGATCAATTGAATCAACTTTCAAGTACTTATAATTATATTGATATTAAAGACATGATTTCAAAAGTAAAAAATTCAAAAGGTAAACTTTGAATTTCTTATGATGAAAGAGCTTAAATTTATTTTTTTTTAAAAATGCCTAAAAAATTTGAAAAAATCTTTAGAGTTTTGCATTTTTTTACTATTTTTGATAAGTTCAATTTTTATGAAATATTTTTTTCAGTTATTTTTATATGCTCTGACTTGACTTGTTTCCATAATGTATTTTTTTTTTTACCATGTCATGATATATTCTTTAATTAAGCTATAAAAAAAAATCATAATTTTTATTTCATTATATACTTTTTTTAAATTTGGTGTAACAAATAATGGCTTATAGGACAAATAAAATAATAAACATGATAAAATTAAAGGTACTTCTGCTACGGACAATATTGATGAAGAAACAGATACCGATTCTGACAAAACATCTACAGACTGTTGTGTCGAATCAGAAATAATAACATCATTTGAAAATTCTGCATCAACTACAGCAAAAATGACAGATTTGATTTCATTTTTTAGTGAATACTTTTACACTAATTTTACAACTCTGTTAACCAATTCTCAATCAATACCGACTACAGAAGACTTAGCAAAGTAATTTTTTTAATTTTCATTTAAATGCTTGCTTATTCTACAACAAGGAATTCATATACTTTTACAATTATTTTTGATCTAGAATTTTTTTTTTGCTTGACTTTAAATAAGATTCTAAAATTTTCAAGCTTGGTGCCATTTTTTTTCATTGATTTTTGAAATTTATAATTCAAAAGTATTCTAGACAAATTGTTTCAAGAATTTTTTGACTTTTTGTTTATCTTTCTAAGCATCATTGTAATATGACAAGCCTGGTGACATTAGAAAGATAAACTTTTGCGTGTAAATTTTTTATCTCTTAAATTTCTGATTTTATCACTAATTTTGCTATTTGATTTTATTTTACAGGTGGCATATAATAAATTCTAAATTTATTAATGATATAAGATAAAAAGCAATAATTCTAATTTATCTCAATTTGAAAAAAATACACTAAATAATCATAAAAAGGTTAGTAATTTTGTATTACATTCCAAGCTCTGGTCTTTTTTTTCTAGATGGTTTCCGCTTTTGGCCTATTACCGAAACAAAAACTTTTTTTGAAATTACATTACATTTTTTTTTAACTTTTTTCTAATTGCAATTCTTGGTATATATTTATAAACATAGGTTTTGAATTACTCAATATAAGAACTTGTTGAAATTTTCCAATTTTTTTCTCCATCGTGGACATCAAAATTTAAAATTTTTAATTTAAATGATGTTTTATTTCACCTGCTGCAAATTAGAATCCAATTTAAAATTCTATATTTTATAGAATGATATCTAAAATCCATTAAAATAGCTGATTTATTTTCTTTGGCTGAATATTAAAAAGGCTGATCACCTATTCACTGGTCGACCAGTCACACAAAACTTAACAAAAGAGAAAAAAATTGACCATGTTTATTCGACTGCTGTACTGGTACGTGCTCAGCTAATGGTAGCTGTGTTGATGAATACGTGTCCCTTTAAGTACAAATAAAATTTAGTTAATCGAAAGAGAAATAATTGGAACTAAGGTTAGTTTGTTCAAAAGCCAGATAAAATCATTAATGAAATGAAAGATTAGGAGATGATGTCTGATGAATTTGTTGCAGCTGGTCCTAGTTAAAGTGACAATAGTCTATTTATAAATAGAACTAACGGGTGATGCATAAGTAAATGGACAAAAGTTAAGTTACCTTGCCCGATCATGCAACTGATCAGGGGATCATATATATATTTATTTATAAACTACTAAAAATTAGCTGTAATATTGCAAAAAAAGATTTTTAAAATGGGACTTTCTATGTTTGAACG
>PJRA01000160.1:1297098-1320550 GCA_016987375.1 Brachionus koreanus
TCTATTGAAAAATAAATTCTTTACATCAGAAAAAAAACCAGAACTGAATATCATTTTATTTTTTGAGATATTCGCTTTTAATTTTTGTCCATTTACTTATGCATCACCCGTTAAAGAGAAAAATAAGGCTGATTATCAAAGACTTTGTTTAATTTAAGCAATTTAAGTTTAATTATGATTGTGTTTTATACAATTTATTATTTAAAAATAAGCCAAAAATATATTTTTTGGTGTAATAATAAAAAAATGACGCTTTGGTCCCTTTATAATATTAAAATTTTCTTTAATTTATAAGATTTTTAATTAAGCCATAAATAAAAATTTGGCAGAAAATAATTTCACATTAAGCTTTTTTAAATTTCTGGATGATTACTTGTTGCAAAAAATTGGTTTCCTTCTTAAAATAAAATTTTTCTTAAGATTGACAACAACTGAAAATAAAGTTCAAAAATTAACTGTTAGCTGGGCAATAAATGCCACAAATAGTTTAATTGCAGCGATTTATGCGAAAAGTTTGATTGTTACAAATAATTCTCATTTTAATCTATATGGAATAGAATATGGTTCACTTTATTCATCCTTCCAGCACAATTTAAAAAATCCATGTGTTTCTGGACTGATATTTGATAAAAAATTGTTAATCGGAGACTGCTTAGACTCAAGCTTAAATATCTGGTATATTGAAAAGCTAAATGAGCCGCCTATTTTAACAATTAGAACTAACAATGAATTTAACTGCTTGACAGTTTTGAAAAATGGAGATTTGGCAATTGGATGGAAAAGGAATGTTCATGAAATTGTAATTCTTGATTCTTTTAAAGGATCTTTAAAAAAAACTCTTGTTGGTCATACAGATAAAGTAACTCAAATTTCACAAACAATGGAAGAATACCTAATTAGTAGTTCGGCCGATAAATCAGTAATTTTTTGGGATCTAAGTGGGGTTCCAATCAAAAAATTAAAATACCATGACGAAGTTAAGTCATTTGCGATTTCGAATTATTTGTTTGCTGTTGGCTTATTAAACAAACAAATTAAGATAATAAGTTTAAAAAATGGAAAAAACGTAAAAAATTTACTAACAAGTTCAGAATTGTGTGAAAAACAATGCATTCAATTTTTAGATGATCAAAGTCTTTTATTAGTTTCTATTGAGAAAACAGTAGAAATTTGGAATCCAAATTATGAAACATTAAATTCAACATTGAATTTTCATTTCACAAGTATCAAGCAAGTTTTTAAGAATAATGACAATTTGTTTACAAGATCTGACACCGAAATAATCAAATGGTCTATGGTTTTATAATTTTTTACTAAAATATTTAAAACTAAATTAATCAATAAAAAATATATAAAAAAATAAAAATATGCATTTTTTTTATTTTTTTTTTGTAAAAGCTAAATAGATTAATTCTTAAAATTTTGTTTTTAGGCTAAAACCCAAAAAAAGTAATTGAGCTTTTGATTGAGGTTTCAGGGTGAAATCAAGGACAACTCAGGTTTTGTGAAATTTTTAAACAGAAAATTGAAATATTCTTAACGTTAAGATTTGATTGTTTAGCGCCAAAATAATGACTATCATTTAGGATATTTTCCTTGTTCATCTCCTATTTTTTATAACCAATTTTACGAACTAAAACCCCGCACTACGGCATTCCTGACCATATTTGGTTACGCCTAAAAGACCATGTATTGCAAGGAACACCATAAAAAACAAATAGACTAGGAAACAAAAGAAGAACAGCTACAAACAGAAGCATTCTGAGAAGCATCTACTTAGAAAATTAAGAACTAAAGCGGCCGCAGAAGCAGCTTAATTAATTTGTATAAACAAAATTAATTATTTAAAAAGATAACATAATATTTTTGACTAATAAAAAAAATAAAAATTGAAAATTTTATTTAAAACTTTTAAATTTTTTAAAAAAATCTATAAAAATTAAATTTATATTTTTGAATATAAAGCTTGAGTGTAGAGAATTTCAACATTGATCTCCTGATTACAAAGCTTTTTATCAACCTTGAAAAAAAAAATCCAAAAAATTTTACTATTTGATTTTGCCATTCGTTTTATTAAGTTTTTGCTATTCAAAAAAATATATTTTTAAATTTTTTGAGTCATTTTGTTTTTTCAAACACTATTTTTTTTAACTTTTTAAACTATTCTTTGAAGGTGAAATATAACATTGGAGATTCTCCTAAAGCTAGTACATCAAAATTGGCTTTAGAAGAAGAAAAACAATTGCCAAAAATAAAAGGTTTTGGACTTTGCTGCTCAGTTTGTAGCAATAAAGTTCTACCTTCAAAAATGGTAAAGTTAAATTGTGGTCATTCGTGCTGTTCAAATCACAATTTACTTGAAAAAGATTGCCCTTGGTGCAAGATGGTTAATAAAGAAGACATTTTAGGTGCAATTGATCCGAATAAACCTGTAAGGGTATTTGATGATATCCAGGACTCTACAGAAGAATTCGAGAATAATGAGAGCTTTAATGAAACTCTTGAAATGGCTCTAAGTGAATTTGGACTAGAAGAGTTCAGAGGTTGTCAAAAAGCAGCAATAGTGGCAAGCTTGTTGGGTTTCCACATTTTTGTCTTCATGGCAAGTGATGGCGGCAAAAGTATCATTTCAACTATAGTTGGAATGATCGAAAATGGTGTAACGGTTGTAATTTGTCCGTTACATACAATTATTGCGGATCAAATTAGACATCTGGAGAGTAGTGGGGTGCCGGCAGCTCAGTATAATCCGAATAATGCAAATAATCGGGACATATACAATGGTTTAATTTGCACAGTTCCAAAATTTAAGATGATATATTTAACTCCGGAACAATTTGTGTCAAATGGTTTTCAAACATTATTGTCAAAGATGGTTGAAAATAAGACATTGGATAGAATTGTTTTGGACGAAGCACATCGCATATACAAATGGGGCTATGACTTCAGAAGAAAATACCTTAATGTTGGTTCAGTAATAAGAAGCTGTTGCATCAACATTAAGGTAATTGTGGTGACAGCAACAGCTACTCAAGAATGCAGAAAAGGCATCCTAGAGGTTTTAGGCATCGAGTCAAATGAATTTAAATTTTTTTAAAGTTCATTTGATAGGCCTAATCTTAAATTTATGGTATCGTCGGGAGGTATATCGCCGCAGGATGTGGACAATTCTATACTTGATCTCTTGTCTAGTGATTATAAAAGTCAAAAAGGGATCATTTATACTAATAGTAGATCGGATTGTGATTCGCTGAGTGATAAGATCACCAAGAAGTTAATAAGAAAATGTAAATCTTATCACCAGGGAATCACAATTGAAGAAAAAACCTTTATTCTGGAAGAGTTTGTAAATGGAACCATCGATTTGATTGTCGCAACAATTTTGTTTAGCATGGGAGTAAATGTATCAGACCATAGATTTGTGATTCATAGAGGAATGCTATTATCAAGAATGTAGCAGAGCAGGTAGGAATGGTATGGCTAGTGAATGTAGGATGTTCTGGTTTTCTAATGATTACTTTTTGAAAAGAAAAGGAATTTTTGGAAGACCGGAATACATATCTGACGAAGATGAAATCAATGCAAAATGGGTTAATAAGGAATGGATAGCCTGGAAGCTTGTGACCAATATGTAAAAACAATGTCCTGTGTTTGTTCCCGTTTTGTGCTGAAAAAGAAATTAAATCCTCAGCAAAAAGGACATTAAATATGTATTTTATCGAAAAGCATTGTGGTGATCTCCCGGCTAATGGTTGTTTTTTTACTCGGAGACTGGTCGGAAAATGCAAAACCTCCAAAATATTTGTGCGAAGATTGTGGGGTGCTGTTTAAGCGAAAGGATAAATATCTCAAGCACACAAGAACACAGTAAATGAGAGATTTGAAGAGAGTGAAAAGACAGTCCAAAAACTTCCAAAAGAAAGAGTAGGACGAAATCATTTGAGGAACCTCCGGACAGCAAGCGTTCAACGGCTTTGGACGGAGCAATTGGTTTAGAAGAAGATGGCGACCATAGCAATTAAGAACTGTGTTAATTTTAGCTATTTTTTTTATTTTAAAGTTTTATTTTAAGGTAAAATAGATAAAAGGGTGGGAAAGGAAAAAATTAGCTTTACAAACGGGGATTGTATTGTAAAAGGGTTAGGGTTTATCTAGATATAGAACGTAAAATTTTTTTCAATTATTTCAGGGTTTAGATCGAATTAGGCGTTTTTTTTCCGAATTCTAACCAATTCTGATCGAAATATGCCAAATGTTTTAGGTAAAAAAGATAAAAGGGTGGGAAAGGAAAAGTTTAGCTTTACAAACGGGGATTTATACACATTAGATGTACATTTCCTTCCAATTAAAATAAAGAAGTTATCTTATTGTGTTGTAAAAGGGTTAGGGTTTATCTAGATATAGAACGTAAAATTGTTTTCAATTATTTCAGGGTTTGGATCGAATTAGGCGTTTTTTTTCCGAATTCTAACCAATTCTGATCGAAATATGCCAAATGTTTTAGGTTAAAAATATAAAAGAGTGGGAAAGGATTATTATGGGTTTAGGGAATTAGGATTTAGGATAATACAGTTTAAAAGGAATTTTTTAGGTTCGGAAGATCTTTTCTCTACAATAATTCTGATCTTTAAAGGCCTTTTCAAAGGGAGGGGGGGATTATAGGTAAGGTGGAGTATGAAAAGGGTGCCCCCAATTTTAAATCCAACTAAAAAAAATTGACTCTTTTTATTAAGATTTTTGAATTCCTTGATAAAAAACACATAAACTAATATAAAAAATAATAAAATTTTTGTTTTATTTTTATACACCTTTTGCTCGAAAAAAATGAATAGAACATACAAAATAGAAATAGATTTTAATAATTTGACTTAATTTTTAATAAAAAAACACAGCAAATCTATCAGAATATATTTTCTTAATATTTTTTGTTTAATTTTTAAATAAAATAGTTAAATTCTTAAATTAACTTAATTTTGACTTTGCTTTGCTCTTTTAGAAATAAATTAAAAGCTCACAAATTCTCACCATTGAAATTGCTAAAGAGTAAATAATTAATAAAAATAAATGTCAAAAATTAACACTTTGAATTATATTGAACCAAATATCGCTAAATCCAAATAGGAAACTACAGATAAGAAAACCTCCTTATGCCATAAATCATGTAAGGGATGCAATATACGGCTAAAACTTTTTATCAATTTTTTATGATCAAATCAAATAATTTATTAGAGCTGCTAAATAATTCTAACAAGTTAAAGAATTTTTGAAATAAATGATTGGATTTGTAAAAAATGTCTCTCTGGTGTAAAGTTTGGGAAAAAAAAATTACAAATGAAATATTGAATAACGAAAATAATTGCAAACTTAGCAGTGGAACCCCAAATCGAAATTGAACTTCAATTGGGAACTGATTCGCAATTGGAAGCCAAACTTAGAGCCAAAAAAATATTGACAAAAAAAAAAGCTTAAAATTGGTTTAACAAGAGCCTATTTGCGCATAAGCGGTGTTTGATTTGTAAAAAGCTAAATAAATGGAAAAAACTAAAATCCTTAAATGCTGAGTGTGTAATTGATTTATATGTTCAAACAAATGTTTTTGTTCAACCTGTTAGTAGGTTTTGTTTTAATCATTTAAATGATTATGGTTTGATAAGAAAAGAAGAATTAAAAAAAAAATTTTCGGTTAATGATGAAATAAACCTTGATTCTGAAAATATTAAAAAGCTTTTTGAAACTTTTCGAGCAAAATGTATCAATTCATCCATTTTTATATTTTTTCGGATCTTGAGCAAGTTATTGTCGAACTTTCTTTACGAATTACTGGGCTTAATATCAATGAATTTAAAGTAATTGCATCTATGTTAAAAAATATGAAAAATAATAATAAAAGAACAAAAAATCAGGCATTATTAGTATGCCTTTTTTCGCTTTAAACTGGCTTAGATCAAGATAGTATAGCAGCATGCTTGCAATTAAAAAGTAGAAAAGAAGTTCATCGTTTTTTAAATCAGTGTAGAAATTCACTTCAGCAGGTCCTGGTCTCTGATTATCTTGAAAATCAAACAAGAGATTTTGATTGATTTTGAATTGAGAAAAATTTTGTTGGATTAATTAACGAAGTAGATATTTTTTTAGTCGATAGAGGTTTCAGAGATTGTGTTGAAGTTCTAACACAAATTCAGAAAGTTGTTTCTGGAACTCCGTGTTTCCTCAAACCTAAACAAAAACAGTTTAGTTCATTAGAAGCTAATAAATCAAGATTAATTACGAAATTTAGATGGGTGATAGAAGCAATTAATGGATTATTAAGGCAATCATTTAAAGCTTTGGCCAACGTTTCAAAAAAGGTCTTACCTGTTATACTAATTGATTACAAAAGTGCTGCTGCTTTAATTAACCTTTTTTTCTCGAGATTATTTTCTGATAAAAATAATAGAAAAATGATAGCTGATAGAATGAAAGAAAAATAAAATGTAGAGAATGATTTACAAGAATATATTGAAAAAAATAATTTATTAAGAAGAAAATCTAAATTCGTTAGACTTGAACAAGAAACTATCGAAGAATTTCCTTACATCGATAAAGAGATAATTCGTAAAGTGATAACTTTATGAACTTATCAATTGAAACAAATCTTTAGGTATTTGGCTGATCATTTTAACGAAAAGACCATCATGAAATCTACATAGATAAGCTTCCCTTTAATCAAGATGTCAAATATAGAATCGTTTTTTTTTAAATGCGGTCAAGGAACTCTAAAAAAACTAAATACAAAGTTTATATCCGGTATGTTAAAGAAAGAAGCAATGAAAGAGTAGAAGAAAAAGAGCTTATTAATGGTTGGTACTGTACATGTAAAAATGGAGCTAGAACTGTTGGATGTTGCTCACACGTCGCAATTTTAATTTTTTATTTGAGCTGTGGAATTGATGAGTACGATTTTACTTATCCTGCTGAATTTTTAAACGAAATAGTTGCATATGTAGCCGAAAAAAGCGATGATTAAGATGGAAAAATCCACTCAAACTGTTAAATAAAATAGTTTTAATTTGACAGTTTTTAATGGTGACATACCTACAATCATTAAAATTAAACAAAATACTTACAATCTTTTGTTCTGTACATATTTTGAATCAAATCATTTTAAAGCAGTGTTTTCGATAAATGAAGAGAATTGGATGATTCACGATTTGAAACCAAGAAATCTGGAGAAAGCTTCTAGAAACAAAAAAATTAGTACTTGTTTTTATTATTTGTTTTAAAAAAATAGTAATATTTTTAAAATCTAATTTATTTAGAAAGATTAAAAACAAAATAATTTTAAAAAAAAAAGTATGTTTTTTTTATAATTATTTATTCTAAAATACTATACTTATATAATTTAATTTTTAAATACATTTAGCAACATTATTTCTAAAATATTTTTAAAAATTCGAAAACAGCACATAATTTTGTCCTAAAAAAAAGGTAAAATAATTTAGAAATAATGTTGCTAAAACTGGGGCAAAAATCGATTGGATAGGAAAAATTGTCCTTTGAAATTTTTAAATAAATAATCAGCTGAGATTTCTTGTGTTAAACCAATTTTTTTTAATTTTTTTCTAAAATATAAGAAGGCTTTAAAAATCGGCATTATTTAGTGTGCGTCCAAAAATAATCCAAAATCAAATCCAAAAATAAAGCTTAAAACAAACTTGAAAATTATGAAAAAAAAAATTGGAAATTAACAAACAAAAAGTAAAAAAACTTTTGAGTAAAATTACAAATATCAAATTGAAAATAAATTAGTTATTACCGATATTAATTATTTATGTTAAAAATTATACAAAAATAATTTATTCTTAAATTGCAATAATTGAAAATTTAATTAAAATATTACTGTTTATTCAAAACGAAATATGCATTTTTTTGATCGCTTTTATCATTTACTTTTTTTTATTTGAAAAATATTCCAGAATAAAATTTTAAAAATAACTTAGATTTTTAATTTTTTTTAAAATATGCTTCGAGATAAATATTTTAATTTATGAATAAATTAGCATGACGAGTAAAATAGACAAATTTGACTCAGAAACTAGAGATATTTTATCTTATCTTGGTAGAATCATATTATAGATTGTTTTATTTTTTAATTTAAAAATTTTCTAGAATCCAGGGAAGAGATTTGTGACATAAAAATCAATAATACTTATGGTGTCTCTAGCAGTCAATTAAACGATTGGGAAAATGTAATTCTTGAATATGTAATTTAGACCAAAAGTAATTCAGCTTATTTTTGATAGAGAAATTTGTGTAGTTTACCACAAGATTTAAGAAATTTTTACTCAAACAATAATGGATTATTAATAGAATGGAGCATAAAAATCGATGGTAGCTGACTTTTTTTTTATTTAAGCATTGGTTACTTAATTTTTATTTTTAAGAATCGGAACCCTTACAGCTTGGTAGAATTCAAATAAATGCAATCAAAGATTTGACTAAAGTAGGAAGTGTGCTTAGCAAAGATCTACGTGAACCATCTATTTATGATCTGGAAGACTTACAATCTCCTCCAAAATTTGACTTCAAAAATTCTTTACAATTATCAGAAATTAATCAAGCAGACTCTGGAAATATTGAGTCTTCTTCAGAATGCTCTGAAGAAGAAAATTCAGAATGCAAAAAAAACATCAGTAAGAAAATTGTCTTCTTATTTATTTAGTTATTAAGTTATTATTTTTTGAAGAAATTCTCATTCCTCATTTTGATGATCTGTCACGCAACTTCGAGCTAGATAACTGTAATGGATATGGAAAAGTTTGTTTGGTGTACAGAAATTCCAAGCCAGGAATGATAGTTTCGGAACAATCAGCTGAAATTTGGTTCTTAGATCGTAGTCTTCAATGGCATTACTTAACTGATTCATTTAAAAATTACTACCGTTTGGCACTAAGTCATCTGGGCTTGCCCCAATGGCAGATGTTATATACTCAAGATGGCCTGCCTCCATTTCTTAATGTAATTTACGCCCTTTACTCTTATATAAGTAAATAAAGAAAATTTTTAGCAATGGTTCTACTTGTTTTGTCCAGGAAGAATTTTAGTTCATCAAGAAAAATGGAAAAATTCTAATTTTATTTCATTAGTAGACAGCGTATCAAATTCAAATAGTAAAAAATCCTTAAATCAAGAAGATAGCAAAAAAATTAATTTTGCAAAGTTATTTGAAGATAAAAATACAAAGTAATTTCATTTTAAATAAATCGAAAAAAAATTGTATTTTTATAATTTGTAGAAAATCTACACCACAAGCAATAAATCAAAATTTGCCAGCTGATAAATCTGAGGACAAAAATTTTCAGCAAAATGTAACACCTGTAAAACCAAGATCAAGATTTAATCCAAATATAAAAAAATAATCTAAATTTTTTCCATACATTCACATTTTTTTTAAATATAAAATAAATAATTTTTTAAATTTTATTTGAATAAAACAATTTAGGTTTAAAAGCCTAATGAATTTTTTTTTATTCATAATTTTACAGCTCATCATGAATTTAAAACAATTTTGCTAATTTATTAATTTATTTGAAATTAAAAACTAAAAATAAAACTCGTTTAGATGAAAAATGAAATTTGACAATAAAATTTTATTCACATTCATTTTATACTGTAATTTTGTATTAAATTTTTGCTCTGACATAGACCCATATCACATATTGGGTGTACCTAGAAATTCCAATGATAAACAAATTAAAGATGCTTATAGAAAAAAAGCTAAAGACTGGCATCCAGACAGAAATAAGTCGCCAGATGCTCACGAAAAATTCATGCAAATAAACAAAGCTTATGAAGTAAAACTTAGAAAAAAAAATTGTTTTTTTTAATTTTTTTTTAAGATCTTAAGTGATTCAGAGCGACGCACATTATATGATGAATATGGGACTACTAACGAACCAAGACATGAACCTGGTGGAGGTTTTCATCGAGAAAATTTTGACAACTTCTTCAGAGATCCATTTGAGGGCTTCTTTGGAGGGGGTTTCGGCTTCAATCAGAAGAAACATTCGCGCAAAAATCCTGAAGAAGAAATAAATAAAAGGTAAAGATCATAAATTTTTTTTTGAAAAAAGATTTTTAAAATATCAATAAAAGAATTTATTTGGATACAGTGCTACCAAACAGTAACACTAAGCCATTTCTAATTTATGTCTACACCGAATTTTGCTTTTCTTGCATGGCAGTCGAAAATTTATGGCAAACATTAAAACAAGAGCTTAAAAATATTGGTTTTGGAGTTGGTCACTCAGATGCATCTTGGAATAGAGAGCTTAATAAATTGCTTGAAGTGAGAAAAGTTCCAACAATTGTTGCTGTAATCAATGGAAGAATACGTCATTTTAGAGGCGATTATAACTTAAGGGAAATTCGTGAATTTGTCCGTCGTTTGCTACCATCCAGACTAATAACTCCAGTTAATCAATTTAATTTTAATAAGACTTTACAAGAAACAATTGATGATAACAAAGTATTCTCTTTTTTCATATCTCAGTCAAATCATGTTTCGTTACGATACCAAATGCCTTGTTTTCAAATGGTCAGGCACTTTACATGCGCTTCTGCTGTTTTCAAAAACATGGAGCTTGAGTTCAAAAACTATTTGTCAACAAACTTTAAAATTCCAGTTGACTTGCAACAAGAGATTGTGATTTTTTTTAAAGAAAAAACAAATTTTGATCTAGAAAAACAGGACACTCATCGTCCATTCTTAATACAAGCATCTTCTGAGCTTAGCTATGATGTTCTTTTGCAGAGTTTTGATAACAACAAGCATTTGATTTTACCGCGAATAACTTCGAAATCAAAATTTTTTGATTTATGTCCATCAATGTCAGAATTCGAGATAGATAGCTCTAAAGCGGCCATTTGTGTTGTCTTTTTAGCCAATAGTGAATTAAAACAACCTCAGTTTTTATTTGATAACATTCTCAAAAAAAGATTACTTAAAGATTTAGAAGAGAACAAATTTTTTAAAAAATCTAATGTTCAAATAGCTCATATTTACATGGATGTACAAAACAATTTTGCAGAAAGAATAAAAAAAAATGCTAGAAATGTCGACGTTACAATTGATAAAGTAGCTTTTTATTTTTGAAAGAAAAAAAAATTTTTACTTTTTATTCTAGATTTTAATCTTGAGAAGACTGAATGATAAATATGTTGAATATGATCTGATTGATGATTTTCAAACAGATGATAAGAATATGCTAAAAATTCTTGTAGAAAAATTGATCAATTTTAAAAGTGGAAATCAATATTTAAGATTTAAAATGCCTGTGCCCACTTTCTATGAAGAATCAAATCAAGTAAAATAAATCATTCGACTTTATGACCATTTTATCTACCTGACTCTTTTTCAAAAGAATTATTTCAGTATGGCTGTGGAATATTTAGAGACAATTTGGGACTACTTGACAGACTGGATTTTTTGGGAGCGTCTACTTGGAAACAGTTCTTATCTAATGATTATTCTTTGTACATTTCTTTTTTTATGGCTAATGTTTATGTTTTCATCAGAAAAATCTGATCCCAATGCAGCATCAAGACATCAACGACAGTAATTTATTAAATGCTTGAAAATTTAAACATCTTAATGTTATAAAAGGAGAAACAATGCAAGTAAAGAGCCTGATTCTAGAAATCACAGTTTTTATGATAGTCCCAATCAGTCCAAATCATTCAATAGCAACACTAGTAAAAACAGCAGCTTGAATGAAGATGATTTTTATGATTCGAGATATGACAACTTTAACAAAAACACGTCAAACCAGTTTCAAATAGTTGAGATGAACCCAAGAACGTTCATCGGCTTGATTAATAATGTGCCAAAAGGATTTAGGACTGTTTTACTGGTCGTAAATCAAAAGAATAAAAATCTTCTTCTTGATCTTTTTACCAAAGTGTGTTCAAAATATAACAAGTAGTTTAATTAAAATGAAATAAAATAAAATAGAAACTTATTGAAAAATTTTTTAAAGTAAATCATACAAGCTTAGATTCGGATATTTGAACTGTAATTCACCAATAGGCAAAAAGTGGTTAGAAGAAGTTATTTTGAATAGCAAAAGTGACTTCAATGCTAGAAACAAAGATTCTGACTCGGAAATTTCCAGTGATTTGGAAGATTTTGAAAACTTGTGTGAAAAAAATTCTCTCGATTTAGATGCAAACTCAAATGTTATAGCAATTAACCCTTCTCAAAAATACTATTTGTCGTTAAACTTATATCTAAACGATATTGATGATTCTTATTTCTACCTGAATGGAAAAAATGGTAATTTGTCAGAGGAAAGACTCTCGGTAAATTTGGAAAAAAAATTAATGTCAAATCTAACCAATTGGTTTGACAAATTTATGGATGGAATGTTATCGGATAAAAAATATGTGAAAGAATGGCCGATGATGATTTCTTGAATTAATTTACACTTATTTGATGTATATTTAAATATTTGATTCATTTATTCTTATTTTGAATTTTTAAACAATAAATGTCTATGTTATTACAAAAATTTAGATTATTATTTATTTATTTATTTAAGTTTAAGCCCCATGGACAAATTGAAATATGATATATATAAAAAAATAAAGTAAGAAAAAAAAAGAAAAGAAAAATTCTAATTAAATGCCTTTTACAATTGAGAAATTGTTAACTTTATTAATTTAATTCCATGGGCTTATACCATAGAGAAAAAGAAAGAGTTAGTTAGTAGTAGTAGTAGTAGTAGTTCTTGCTGCGACACCTAACATGTAGATTGTCTAAGCCCATCACCACCAATTGGCCGTGTAGAGCTGTAGCAGCCTATTCCATTGAACTTATCTAAGGCCATTTTAAAGTTAGCGGTTGACTTGGATTGCATTCACGTCCATTTTCATACTTGGATTCCAAACCTGTACTGCGTAATCTATGTGGGGTCTCACCATGGATATATACAATCTAACCCACACTCTTTCCTCTCTACTTGTAAACGTTCGCTTTAGCATTCCAAGTACCCTACTCGCTTTCGCACAAGCACTTTTCACTTAGTTAGTTCATTTTAAATCTGATGAAACCATCACTCCAAGATCCCTTTCACACTCTGTGGTCGCTAATGTCATATTTCTGTTGCTTTTTTGTGTATACTTATGCCTTTCATTTAGTCTGCCGAAATGCATTACTTTACATTTGTTAGCACACAGTCTCACTACGCCAAACCTCTATCCATTTACATACTGCATCCAGATCTTTCTGTAACATAGCTCTCTCATAAACATTATTAACTAAACCGAGTAATTTTGAGTCATCTGCGTACAATTCCATTTTATTTGAAACGCAGTCGTGTAGGTCATTTATGTACAGAACGAATAGCAGAGGTCCAAGTACAGACCCTTGCGGAACTCCACTCAGTACCTCTGACCATCTAGAAACTTGATCACCAAGTAAAACCCGCTGAGTTCTCATACTCAAAAAGTCTTCGAGCCACCTTACTATTTTCTCCCTAGCCCATAACCACTTTGTCTATGAAGAAGTCGTTGATACGGTACCGTATCAAAAGCCTTAGAGAAGTCTAATAGTATTTCATCCACACTGTTACCTTTGGCCAGTAGAAGAAAGATTTATTAAAGTAATAGACAAAATTAAGATCATTTAATAAATTATAAAAATTAAAGTAGGGTACGCTTTCTTCCATATTTAATTTGATTTTGGAAACAATAAACTTAATTTAATCAACTAGACCACGATTTTCCTCGATAAATAAATGATCAATGTATTGCTAGAAAAGTCTTCAAACTATAATTTATTAGAAATTAGTTTTAAAATTGAAGTAAAAAGCAAAATTTGTTATTCATTTTGACAAGGAGCAAAAATCAAAAAAAAATGGCAGTGCCTATCATTTTTTTCTGAAATTTTAAATTTTTAAAGTTTTAATTTTTCTCCAATTACTCATAACTAGATTGCCAATGCTTGAATACATTCGTATAATTTTGCTTTGAAACCAAAATTTAGGTTAATAGAAGAAAATGAAATAACAAAATTTTAAATATAATTTTTTTTTTTTTGACCCTTTTCTATCCTAGTGGATAATGAGGAGGAGCTCATCTCCTTTAAATATAATTCAAAATCTTCAAATATAATTTACCTCTTGAAATTCTTCAGAAATAAAAATAATTTTAAGAAAAATTAATTTAAAAAAAAAAGTAGTTTAAAATCAAAGAAACAATTCAAACAATACAAGAAGAAAATTGAAATTATCTTTAAATATTAATTTAGTTTAGAATTAATTGTTTAAGTTTGAAGTCATAATTTTAATTCTATTTAACACATTTGTAAAATCTTAATTCGAATTATTTATTTTTTGAAAAAACTAAAAACTCATAAGGAAAAATAATTTTTGGTTTGTATTTTGACTCTATGCAAAAAGTCTAGGGCGATTGACAACCATTTTCAAAAGAGAATTTTATTGTTTTTTTTTTAAGGCAACTAGTCAACTAAAGCCAATTTTATAGGTTTTCTTAAATATTCCTTTTCTAATGGTTAGAGAATATTTACTTACTTATGATTCAATACTTAGGTTATATAATTAAACAATAAAAATTGAAAATATTCCCATATTTCTATTGCGTTCCAATATGATTCATTCGACTCTATTGAAACTTATTCAGCTTGGTCATGATATATTTATAGAGAAAAGATTAAAAAAATAAAAGCTGTTTAATTTTAAGCTTGATTTAGTTCAGTATAGTAACTAAATAAATAAATATCTTTATTTAAAATTTCTTTTTCTTTTTTTTTTTGAATCAGGTCAATTAAATATTATTTTTTAAATTTTTAGGCTAAAAATTTTGGCCATAAGCTGATCATTGTGATTCAAAACATTGTTGTTTCTTATTAATATTTTAAAACGCGGCTCGTTTTTTTTAAAATAAAGACTATTTATTTAATTTTTAAAAAGTTAAATTATCCATCATTATAAATAAAAAAGATAAGTTTAACAATAAATCTTTCAAGCTTTGTATGAAGTTCAAGTTCTAATCATTTATTTAGCTAATTAAATTTTGTATAATTACAACCATAGAAAAATCAATAAAGCTCTAAAACACGTCATTTGTAAGCAATTCAAATTAGGAAAAAAATATTTCTTTTCTTTTTAATTAGAATTTTAGAACGAAACCCGAAAAAAACGCACCTCGTTTTGTTGGGTAATACCTAATTTTTATTCTATACAAGACAAGAGTGAACTATTTTTTTGTATAAAATCAAGATTTTGAAGCCCTAAATTTCGGCAATTTAACATTTTTTTTATGCTGATTTCTAAGCCATATTTTATTTGTCAAAGATTTAAATGCTTATATTTAAAAAAAGCCTCTTTCAAAGTCCAAATTTGGCCAACTAAATAGTAAATTTTATGCCCTAATCCCTAAGCCTAATTCAACTCAAACTAACCTTATATATCTCGATAGTATTTAGAAAGGTTCAATCTTTTTTCAATTAAAATAAGCAAAATAACACAATTAGCTTCTATTTATTTCTCTTTATCTTCTTTTTTTTTTCTAGTTAACACTTAGGTAAGAAATTAATTTTTTCAATATTTTTTTTAAATAAAAACAAGAAAAATAAAAATTTTGAAGGTTTTTTATTTTAATTTTTTTTTGATCGTTTACCTGCTATATTTTGCTTGCAATTGATTTTTAAAATTTAGATTAAAAATAAATAAAAAAAATTATTCTCTTTACCCTTAGAATTCTTTCTCTTACAAACTGTGTTTCTAGGCAACATAAGTAATTAACGTAAGAAATATTTGGCGAATTCAAATATTTTGCATGTGTGTTGAAATCACAGTTTTAATTGAATTTGCAACATTTTCAGGTGGTTTAAAGATAAATTTGGACTAGAATGACCGCCATTACGCGCACGGACATCAAGTCCACGATGGTAAATAGGTACTTTGTGATAAGACTATTGACGAACTTGTTTTTATCTTTGATTCTAGGGACGAGGGACAAGTTTGTCTGGAATTTCTGGCCGAAAAAATGACTGAAAATGCGGAAAGCTCGTTGTCTAGCAGCGAGCACGATGACGATGATATGAACTATTTTAACTACGACGACGAACAAGAATTCGAGTCTATATTCGCCACCATTAGCCAAAAACAAACCAACGTCGACCAAAGCTCAAAATTTACTCTAAAATATTTGTTTAAATTGCTTAAATTTTACAAGCTGGAACATTATGTGAATGAGTTGATAGATAATGGATATTTGAGTCCATTAGCATTAATAAAGCTTACTAATAAGGATTTTGATATGTTCAGTGTGTCGCCCTATGACAAAAAAAAATTTCTAAAATTACAATTATTTTTAAAGCAAGTTATGAATACTATAAAAATGACATGTAAAACGAGTAGCAAAATTTCTCTCAACGTTGACCCGAATTTAGATTTTAAAATGTTTGCCATTAACGAATGGAAACATTTGACTAACCAGTCTTCATCGACGTCAAACACAATAGCCAAGCAAACGTCAAACTCTAATGATCAATTAAAAGATAACAATCAACTAAATCTAAACGAAAACAAAAGTCTAACTACACCCATTTGGACAGAAATGAATCCGAAAGCGCGCCAAGACCACAATACACAGCTTGAAATGAAGCAAATAGGCAAAAGCTCCGTAGCATGGACTTGTTCCAAGTCTGCGGTTCAGCGATCTAAGAGCATAGAACCGACTAACACGAACAAAAAAAACCTCTATCCGGTGTCATCTAGATCATCTACCATGGCAAATAATACCGAAGCAACTTCTGTAACTCATCCAGCACAAAATCACTCATCAAAATCAAGCAATAATTTTTTTGGCCCTAAAATTAATTCAGCACGAAAAGAAATATCCAATGTTGAATTAATAAATGGAAAAGGCTACAACTATGGAGTGCCTCAAAACTTGATAAATAAAAATAAAGGTTATATTAGAAAAACTCCAGTGGTATCTGCTAAAATAAATGAAAATCATACTCTACAAATAAACTCGACTTTGGTTACTAATGATATTTTTGTTTTTGCTAGAAAAAGGCCTAAATTGGCTACAGAAGCCGAATATCAGGACTCGGTTCTAGTCGAAAATGGCGATAGTCAAGCAAATATTTGTGTAAATGAAGTAAAATTAGCTGTTGATGGCACACCAATTTTAAGAAAGGTTTTTTTATACTTTTATTTTATTTTTTTTTTCATTATTTAATTAAATTTTGGGATTTTTTTCTAGAATGAATTTAATTTTGATAAAACTTTTGACTCGAATTACTCGAATGAGGAAATATTCAGAAATTCAATTTTACCTTTTATCAATTTGCCATTCAAAAATAGGTAAACACTTTTTTTTTTCTAATTAATTTCATTAGATCTAAAATTGACTGATAATAGCTTAATTTTAAAATTCTAATTAATTTTTTTTCTAAACAAGAATTTTATATTTATTTATTTTATTTAATAGGAAAATTTTTTTTTTCAAAATGAACTCAATAAAGTAACCTGTAAATGTAAGAATAAAAATAAAATTCTTAAAATTCTATCAAGTAAAAAAAGGTATAAAACCTGGTAAGCAGACCTTAGAAAAAGAGTTTTTTTTTATAACTTTAAAAATACAGTAAATAGTAGAAGTACTGAAATATTGAAACGAAAATTTTGAAAATAATTAAAAAGAATTCACGAAAGCAGAAAGAAACTCAAGGCAATCGACTTGAGTGGAATTCAAAAATGTAATTACCCTATGTTCCTCAAGTTGTGAATTAGGAAAAAAAAATTTAAAAATAAATAAAAACTACTTAGCAGAACTACCAATTAATAATAGTAGTATTGACTCTTGCTTTAGAAGCATTTTAAAAAAATTGGAATAAAGGAAGCTAAAATAAAGTGATGAATAATTTAGCAATGTTTACTTTACCAAAAAATAAAATTAAAGTAAATCATTCAAAGGACTTTTAAGAAATTATTTAAATAAAAAATTTGCTAGTATTTTTTATTTTTGATTTATTTATTTTAAAAAACAATTTTGAGTTTTCTATCTGATCATATTTTAATGAAACGTGAAAAACACTGCCTTTAGTGTTACTTATTGATCTTTACTTTTATTATTTTATTGCCAAGGGTATTTTAAAAAAATACCCACACACCATCTTTTAGAGTGAAAATTTTTTTTTGTATTATCTGGGTAAAAAATTGGAAATTCATCAAGATTCTAATAATTTCTTGTGAAAACTCTTATTAGAACTCGTTTTTTAGTTAATTTCATTTTTTTTGAATAAAATCTCCCATGACCAAGCATTAAAATTAATGCTTTATCTAAATGAAAAAAATTTAATCAAATATGACTACAAAATTTATCTCTGCATCATTTTAATTTCAAACTTTATTGAGTTTTAAATTTTGACGTAATTAGTTTGAAATTAAATAGTCAATAATAATTAATTTAATTGTTTGTTAGCTATGTTAAAACAAATCCACATAAAAAATCAAATATTTATTTTAAATTATTTTCTATAGATCAGATTTTAATTGTATTTGTTTTGGTCAAACTGGTTCAGGTAAAACCCACACCCTATTTGGAGATAAACAGCAAGATGGACTTTGTGTTCTTACTGCGGAGAGTCTTTTTAATAATAATGAAAGATTGTTTTGTGGATTTTATGAAATTTACAATGGTCAATTATATGATTTAATCAATCGTAACAATAAGTAAATTATTATATATTTAAAAACTTTAATTGTGTAATTAGAAATTTTTTAATAAAAATTTAAAATTGTAGACTAGTTCTTAGAGAAGACGCAAACGGACAATTGAATGTAGTTGGACTTGTTGAGATAGAAATCAAAAGCATTGCTCAATTGCGCAAAACTATTGAGGTATCTCAATCTAATCGTCATATAGGCTCAACGTCATTTAACAAAGCATCTTCTCGGTCTCATGCTGTTATTCAATTTAAAGTGCCCAATGCACCATCATCCCATTCAAATGCTGGTCATGTAATAATGAAAAATACTAATTACTCCAATGTAAAGAGCAAAGTAGACTCGGGTTTACACTCAAATAATTCAAATATCGGTAAGCCTTTTAGGCTTTTGTTCATTGATTTGGCTGGAAGTGAACGTGGTATTGATGCACAAAATAATCTAAAAGATAATAGAAAAGAAGGAGCCGAAATAAACCAAAGTCTTTTGGCTGTAAGTTTTTTAATTTTATGAAAAAGCTCCTTACTTAAAATCATTCTAAAATACCTTTTAGAAAAAAAACTACCTAATTTTTTAAAAAAAAAATTGTTACTTAGAAGTTATATAAAAGCATTTTTTCTTATTAATCATATACTTTATTAAAAAACATATATTCAAAAATTTTTTTAGTAGTTTAAAAAAATATTTAAATCAATAAGAAAATTAAAATATTTATTCTTTTTGATACTTTTATATATAGTTAGCCTATTAATAAACATTACAAAATTACTTGAAAATGAATCTTAATAGATGAATAAAAAATAAACTACTGAGCTGAATAGATTTGTAAAGTTATTTAGTATTTGTAGTAAGTTGAACTGAAATTCGAAAAATACCCGAGCAGAACTCTAATGAACTATAGCAGTCGCTTCTTTTTTCACAAACCATGCATCCAGATTCGACTAAAAAATATTCAAAGTCTTTGCGCTAAACACTTCTTCTGGTAATCCATTCCATCTATTTACAACCCTGTTTGTAAAAAAATGGGAAGGAACGCGAGGAACATGTTAGATGTTCACGACGTAAAGTCTTTGAGTGCCTTCTTTAATCATATACTTGACCGCTTGGACCATTGATTAACCCTTTTTTAAACTCGATTAAGGCAAGGGCATCAAGATCTAATGGCCCTTGCCTTAAAGAGATTAAAAAGAGGGAGGACTCGCCTTGCCTAAGTGAGGCTTAACCATTGAAGTGTAGAGAAGTTTAATGTTGTTAATATTGGTATATCTAAAAGATTTCTTTAACAAACCAACAATTCTGTTAGCTTTAACTGTTACATAATTTACTTGTGTGTCCCATTTAAGGTCGTTTTAGATATATATTCCGAGATCTCTTTAGCACACTGATTTATTAAGCGGAAACGACTCAATTTTGTAATCATGTTTTGATTTGTTACAACCAAAATGGACAACCTTACATTTCTGAATATTCAGTCTCGTGATCACTTACATATGTTATCAATGTCGTCTTGTGAGTTGTTGTTCGAGCAAGAATCTTTTATTTGATTTAAAAATTAACAAGAAATCTTTAAAAATTTGTTTTAATTTTTTTTGATTTTTATTTTATTTTAGAGTCAAAAAATCAGCATGTTTTTAACTAATTTATTTTTATTTTCTGACTAATTTTTCAAAATTTATAAAAAATTATTCGATAAAAAAAGGTATTAAGGATTTTCTGGTTGTAAAATTAAGTACACTACAATTTAAGACTACTTTGTACGTCTTTTTTGTTCTTCACCTCTTCCTGCATCAAATTTCTCAAAAAAACGTTAGGTAAAGAATTTTACGGAATAGATTAAAGAAAGAAGAAAAGAAGAGGTGAGGAACAAAAGGCATACAAGTTGGATGTAAAATTTACTGTAAAATAATTGTTTATATTAAAATAAAATTTTGGTATTCGATTTTAATTTAATCAGACGCAGCATGATTAGCCATTAATAAAAAAATAGTTTAAAATTGAAAATTTTTAGTATAAAATTAGTCAAAGCAATTCAAAATCATTTGAATGTTTATGACTGAACATCAAAATGCTCAATAAAAAATATATTTTAAACAAAATATTTGATCAGTTGAGATTTTTAATTAAATGAAAATTTAAATTAGCAAAAAAAAAAAATTAATCTCAAATTTTGCTTCAAATTTTTTTGATTCAAAAAACTCTTTAAATAAAGTTCTAAAAATGAAATTAATTTAATTATCTTTTTCTATTTTGAATTATTAAGTAAAATAAATCAAGTAAAAATCTTTAAAATTTTTTTTACTTAGCTAAAAGAATGCATTAGATGCATTGATCAGTATCGAGCTTATGCTCCATTCAGACAAAGCAAATTAACTCGGGTCCTACGAGACTGCTTTATTGGAACAGGTAACACAATATTGATAGCCACTGTTTCCCCTACCGATGACTGCGTTTCATGCTCACTGAATACTTTACAATACGCCAATAGAGTTCGTCAAATGGCACTCAGAAATCGAAAGCAATCCGAATTGACTTCCAAAAGTTCTTCAACTTTAAACAGAATGAATCGTAAGAACTTAGAATCACAAAAACCTAAAATAACAAATCAAACACATAAAAATGAGGAGTTGAGAAAAAAAACAGTCGAAAATTCAGCAAATTTTTTGTCCAAAATAAGATCAAAAAGTATTTCCGCCACAAACAAAAAACTAGCTGAAAACCTTAATAATAGAAGCTCGAAAAATATTAATGAAAAAAAATCTTTAAAATATTTATTCAACAATGTGAATAAGGGCCCAGCATCGGAGCTTATTTCAAACAATCTTCTTCGCTCTAAACCAATAACCAAAAATTCTTCCAGCACCGGAGGCAAAGCAAATTCCCTATTTCATCCGTCAAAAATAAACTGTTCTTCAACACCTATCAAATCAGTGATCAAAAACGATTCAGATTACGGGCCTGCTGAGGAAATGCTTTTTGTTCATGATACTCCCATCAAAGGCCATAAGCTTAAGCATATGCCTAAAAGTCCGAGTCAAATGGCTGAATTAGCCGAAAGATATTTTGAAAAAAGCCACAGTAATAATAAAAACCTGAATTATAATTCAATAAATTCTCAAAATGAGTATTTAAATAGTAAAATTTATTTTAAAAATGAAGATAAAGGAAATGGGGCATATGCTTTGGCTGATGAGCATAAAATTGATGATGATGATGATAATGAATCTGGAGTTGAAAGCGATGAATTAAATAAATCATTCGAATCAAAGAAAAAAATGATAAATGAGCAGCGACTTGAAAATATTTACACGGTATCACCTAGACCTGAAACGAGTAAGGCAGAAATAACTGTAAATGAAGAACGACTTAATTTACTGAGAAAAAAGCAACGAGAAATGTTGGAAGCAAAAAAGTATTTGCATTCTGGTGATGAATCATTTCAGAATGATTTGGATTCTTCTCTCAGCTTTAAAAGATACAGTGAAACAAGCGAGCACCTTAAAAATGCGATCGACTCTCAAAATCAATTGAGAACTTATATCAAAAATCTGGAAAGTAAATTGAGCAATTTGAGAAATGAAATTAAAGATGCTGGAGCTGATAATTGCGAGCCTGTTCGAAAAAATTCACTTGAATCAAATGACTCGCTCAAAGAGGAAAAAATAACTTCATTTAACAAAGATGTCTATTCGGAATTTTTACAAAAAAGAAAACAACTTGAAAAACAGCAGGAAAATTTAGAAAATTTTAATTTTAGAAGAAATTTGAAATCAAACGATGCAGAAGATGATTTAGAGAAAAAGTTTATTCAAAGTCAAATGGAGAATTTTGGAAGTTCTCCGGTTGAAAAAGACAAACAAAATGACACATTATTTTCGGATAATGATGCGTTTGAAAAGTCTATGTACAAAGGAAGCAGTTTATTTTCAAAATCTTTTAAATCTTTGGAAACAAAATTTGATAGTCCCATAAAAAAATGTGACTTTTCACCGATTGCAAATGACAAAGAAAAAGAGCCCACTATAACACCAAGAACTCAGTTATTGAATCCGATTCCGATCAGATTAAGCTCGTCGTCATCTTCTTTTGAGTCGTCTTTTTCACTGAAGCAAGTCTTATGCAAAAGTGAGACTGAAAATTTGTCACCTCGACTCAAAACTTCAAGCAGTAAAATTTGGCGTGTACCATCACAGGAGTCCGATAGGTACAAAAACTGGTCAAGTGTTGATAACAAACAAATTGACTTGAATCAAATTGACAAATTGGAAAAAAATGAGAAGCCAGACAAGTAAAAATTTTATCTAAAAAAATAAGATTTTTTTTAGGATTTTTCTATTTAAAAGATCAAATTTGATAGCTGCCCATCAAAATCAATTAAGTGATTTAAGTGAGGCATGTCAGAGAGAAATGAATTTAATAATGAGTTTAAAAGATAGCAAAATGGATTTTAAAGATTATTTGAATCAAATGGAAGAAATGTTGAGCAAAAAAGTCAGTTCAATAAGAGATTTACAAAATCAAATAACTCAACTAAAAACTGAAATAGACTGATTTTTTTATCAAATTAAATAAATATAAAAACACGCAGCTTTAATTTAAATTATTTTTAAATTTTAAATCATTTTTTTTTTCTAATTTTATACTACTATTTACTGAAATTTTAAAAAATTAAATAAACATTTTTAAAAATATTTATTCAATATGTTTTCAAGATATTA
>PJRA01000160.1:1321420-1401673 GCA_016987375.1 Brachionus koreanus
ATTCAAATTTTTTAAAAATAAAAAGTCATCAGTGAAAATAACTCTTGATCATAAATAATTTCAAAAAAGACATACAATAAAAGATCAATTAGATTTTAATTGATTTTATTTCATAAAAAAAAATTCAATTTTAATTTAGATAAAAAAGGTGAAACAAAGAATGTTGCACTTTTTTAAAATATTTTTTTTTAGTTTTTGTTTTATTGTATTTGAATATTACAATACCGAGATTTTAGGCAAAATGAAAATAATTTTTACATTTTTACATTTTCATGTTTTTAGATTTTTTCTGCAATATTTAAGAAATTTTTTAATTTTATTTTTGTTTACCAAATAATTTGAAGGAGTTTTTTTTAATTTTCTGAAAAATTGCACAAAAAATCTAAAAATATGAAAATCTAAAAATGTAAAATTATTTTCATTTTGCCAGATTTTAAGAGTCAGTAAATTTTTGTATAATTTGGTCAACCGGCTTACGTTTGATTATTTTCATTTAAATAATAATTTCTTTACTATTCTTCAATTGAAGTAATAAATTAATAAGAATAATAAGCGTATCGTAGAAATAAAACTCAAAACAAAAAAGTATACATGGTAACATCGACAAAAGTGAATTTTGAAGCAACTAAAGAAGGGTCAAAAATTTTTTTAACTCAAAGGACCATTAGAATACTTATCAAGACTATTTGGAGTGAAACAATTTGAACAAGCTCGTAGAAATCTATGGTCAAGTCTAATAATTAAGCAAACATGTTATTGTCATTAGCTACGAACTTGAACTGTTGGCTGAATTTCCATTACTAGATTTGCAAATTGAACAGAACGCAAAAAGAGGTAGACGTAAAAAAGCCTTTTCAGCAAAAGAAACTCTGCAGGTCTTTTAAATCATGCAGCCTTTAATATGCTTACACAATTGAATTCGAATATTAGACAGCCTTAGATTAGACTATTTTTAAATCAAATCCAACAACCAAAACATCCAAGAAAAAATCAAAAACTATAAAATTTCTATTTATTTTGGTCTTTTTTTTTTTTTGAACATTGATTGTAATATTTTTTTATCTACTATTAAAAGTATTTTTGCTTAAAATTGGAAATATTTTACAAAAAAAAATTTTTTGCAACTTTTTTTTTATCTACTAATTAAAAATAAATTAGCTACTCAAAATAAATATAAGCCTAAGTAAAACTAGTTGAAAACTTTCAATTAAATAGCTTAAATTATTTTTTATTATCAAACATTTATTGAAACTGATCAGATTCGTTTCAATTTATTAAAAGAAATATGAAAAAAATGTTTTTAACTAAAAGCTTATAACTATTCTATCAGAAACTGATTTGCCAAATAGCTTACAATAATTTAAAACTAAATGCTTAAATTCTGTAATATATTCGTCATTTAAAAAACTACAAAACTCTCTAAATTTGACAAATTTTAATTCTCCACGCATATCTAATTTTATTTTTACATTGTCCACATTATCAATTTGATTCTGATCTTCCGTAATTGTTTGATCGGCCTTTTCTCTAGGTGCAAATCTACTGTATTTATTAGCATTTAATAACCTTGAGCACTCTTCTATTGGATGCCATGTATAAACTTCAGGACAAAGCAAATATGATGGATAATAGAAGCCCTTTTTTTTTTAAATAAATTTATTTTTAATAAAATTTTTTCAATTTTACCTTATATCTCATTTTTTTACATGTATGAACGTAAAATCCTAAATAATACCATTGAATGTTTGTATCCAGCTTACTTATCTGTCTGACGAAAGCTATTTCTCTTAAAAATTATATAAAATGAATATTAATCTTGTTTTGAAATATTTGGCTGTTACTTGAGGGCAGAATAAGTTCCTAAGTTTAAGAATTGATAGTCTGGATCATAGAAAAAATAAACCGAAGAGACACATTTGTTTAAAATATCTAAAACACCAACAGCAATAATTTTTCCATTAAGAATATATTGTTGATGAAAGGAACCATATCCTATTGAATTGATATCACCAACAATATCTTCTCTGAAGTTTTTATCTTTTGGTAATCTTTTTAAATCTAAACTGTTCAAAGGTCCTTTATAACTGTTTGGCAATAATGGCGAATCACACAGAAATCGTTTAAACTGTGCCAAAGAACATTCGCTGGGCTTATCTTTATGAATGATTGTCTGATATTTTGTATAGACTTTATGTTCTTCAGTAATTGATTCTGTGAATTCTTTCGATGGTGGAAATGATCGAACAAGTCTGGTTTCTAATTTGTTTTGAAAACTATTTGAAGGAGTTAAGTAATTTTCAATCGTATCCTGATTAGAATCTAACGGATTCCTCTTTAAACTTCTCAGAATATCTAATTAGAAAAAATTTTAAAAAATTTCATTTTTAATAAAAAATTAAAAATTTGCCTTCTTTATTTTTAATCTTATCATTTTTTTTTAGAACCAAAAGTTTTTTAAATAAGCGAACATGTTTGGCTTTTAATTTTTTAATTTTGAGTATTTCTTCTGGCTTCTTTGACTCCAAATCATTAACTTAAAATAAAATATTTAATAAACTTAATAAGAAATTTAATTCTTACAATCATTAAAATTTATAAATAAATCTATGATTCTTTCTGCTATAGTATCCTTTCCTTGATTTATTCGGTTCAAAATATAGTCATTTGAAAAATTTGAAATTGTGCTCTCATTCTCTTTAGAAGAGTCACTTTTTTTGCTCGAATTCTTTCGATTTTTATTATCTAGATAATTCTTAATCAATTTTAATGTATTTTTTTGCGATCTTCTTAATTGAAATTTATTTGAATCGCATCTAAATTAAAAAAAATTAATTAAGATTTAAATTTCTCATTAAATATTTACTTGATTGTATACAAAGGACAGCAAGTCAGATCCATTTTAGGTTTATACAAGTATGTTCCACTCCTGTTATAAAACAAAATTAATTTAAGATTTTTGAAAAATTGAAATACCTTCTCCAGCCTCTATCTATCAAATCCTGATAATCTTGAATTGTCATCTTTTCAGCAGACATTCCTTAATTGACAATTGAGAATTTTTAAAGATTGAGTCTAAAAATTTACCAACAGAAACGCTTCCTTTTGTGTTACAATAGCCACAATGATGGGGTCTGAGATCATCAATATTATATAGTGATACAAAAGTTTGTTCACTAGATGAACTACTGGATTGGCTTATCATTTTAAAATTTAGTCTTATTTTTACTAATTTCTAAAAAAATAACTTTGAAATTATTCTGTTTTGAAATTATTTTTTTTTATTATAATATCACTAGTCAAAAAACAAATTTAACATTATGATTTTTTTTAAGATTCTTGAAATAAATTTTAACGATAAAATATTTTATTTTAATAATTTTGACCAAATAAAAATAAATAAGTAAAAAATTAATTTTTTTTTAAACAAAAATTTTTTTCACGAATACTTTTTAACAAGATTTTCGATATCTTCTTTGGTTAAATTTCGTGCAAAATTACAAAACTCCTCTAAGCTTTTAACAATGTAACTTTGAAATTCTAAATCATCATAAACTATGACAGTTTTTTTCAATTCACCATTACGTCCACATTCAACAAATAGACATTTCTCACTCTCATGCAAATTCATATACACTAGAGCTTGCATTTTTTCTCTTTTGGTAATTGTTTCTTTATCTTGGTGAAAATTGCTTCTTGTTTTTATTTCCAAAATGCATTTTTCTTCGGTACAAATTCCGTCAATAATTCCAACAATCCTAAATAAGCTAAATTCTTTATATCTCTTTGATTTATTTTTGATAAAATTCATCTTGGTCACTTCATTTATTTTTTCCATTATAGATGTTTCTAACCTAAAGCCTCTTGAAGTGCTAATATATCTTTTGGCATTTAAAGACTTAAGTTTTTCCTGATCTTGTCTTTTTTTATCATTTTTGGCAATGAAATTTTCCTCATCAGTATCAGCTGTGAAATATTCTTCATCAATGCATTCATTCGAAATATTTTCATTTACTTGGAAGTTTTCTTGAATAAATTTTTGACCAACCAAAGACAAAGAATCCTTTTTAAAGCCTTCGAAAACAAAGTGATCATCGAATTTTAAAGTTTCTGTGTCAATATTTTGGTCTAGATAGTTATTGATAATGCCCTTCTCTGACGTAGACAACAATAAGCTTTCCCTTTTCCGAGGCGATTTTGTCAAAAGATTTGAGAAAGGCTCAAACTCTTTGAGATATCTGAATTTAGTTAATTCACTGGAACTGCCGCACAAAGGACCTAACTTAGATGCCGCAAAAGTTGGAAAAAAATCAGATGCAACTTTTTCGCACATTTTATTTTTAAAATAATTTCCAAAAATATTTATTATTTTAATTTCATTAACACCATTTATACTTATTTTTAATTTCATTTTTTTTTGATAAAAAGAAATCTGGAATTATTTTATGATAAATTTAATTTTTAAGTTAACCCAAATTTTTATTATTATTTTAAACTAATAAAAAATTATAAATAAATTATAATCAGTTAATAATAAATAAATTATATATCAAGTAAACTTCGTGTAAAATGTACTTATTTAATTTTTAATTTATTAAAGGTATTTTTAATTTCTGTTAATCAAATCTACAAAAATGAATAGTGATTTTATTTGTGCTGTAAAATAATCTGCAAAATATTTATAAAGGTTTTTTATTATGTTGATTTTACTTAGAAAAGTAAGGTGTGAAATTACCAAAATACAAACGCATGTGTGCAACTGTGTAATCAAATATCAAAATAATTGCATCTGTGTAAAAAAAAAGAAATTCGTATGTTTATTATATGTTGTGAACTCTTCACACTTAGTAAAAAAAAAGCATAGGTTTTTTCTTTGAAATAAAATTAGCCAATTTAAATAAACAAAATTTTAAGCTTCTTCCGTAAATTGATGTGTGAAAATATGCTAACATATATTAAATACAGTGTCTCAAAATAGCTTTCAAGGATAAAAATATGATTATGAAAATTTACAGTCTAATTCTATTTTTTTTTTTGAAAATGTTAATGGTTTTTCGATTTTTTACTTTTCTCTCATGTCCTGCGCTCAGGTGTGACACATACCTTGACCCTATTTTTTCCTCGGGAATCGAGTAAATTGAAATACAAACTTGATATACCATTTTGTAGAGAATTTTATTCTGATTAAAATGAGCTAAACTTTATTTTTATCGGATGAATTTTGCAGAAGTTATGATAAAAAAATATCAAAATTCTAAGGATCTATTAAAAATGTGAATATTTACCTAAATGATTGTTTCTTTAAATATATTTTGAAAAAATTAGATATTGATTTGAAATTTTAGACATGTGACATGTCTAAAATTTCAAATCAATATCTAATTTAGTAGCTTATATTCTAAATATAAGTTTTATTTAGAATATAAGCTACTAAATGAATGTCTAAAATATATGAAAGTTTGATTTTTAGGTCTTGTTTACGAGATTTTTAAATTTAGGATATGGTCCTTTTAATAGATGAATATTTTAATAATTTTAATATTAAGTTACTACAAAAAGTATATCATTCAAAAGCTTAATGCCTAAGCTACAAAATAGCATATAGTACTTAATAGTTGTACAACAAAATAATGGAAAAAATAAATTTAAAATTTATTTTAATTTTGTTTTGCTCTAAAAATATTTTTTTTAAAAACTGTTTTGCATAATAATGCAAATTCAATAAATTTTTTTAAAAATAATTTATAAAATTTAAATATAAAATACTCACTATGGGACGTCCCAAGCATTAAACCTTACGTGAACATGTTATCCAACACCATAAAAATGGTAAAACCAACAATGAAATTTTCAATATATTTTGTGCGAATGTGTTACAAAGAACAGTATCTCGTTGGATAAAAGATTTCAAGGACAATGGTAAAATATCTCCAAAAATTTCAAAAGGAAGACCTCGGTCAGAAGCCACATAAACATTTTCATAAATAACATACTAAGAAGAAATAAAGCAAACTACCAACATTCTCTTCTTCTTATAGATGATTTTCCTACTTTTTTATATTTAATAGAATAGAAAATCTTGAAAAAATGATTAATAAGTACTTAAAAGAAAATGAAAATACCTGTTGAAAAGTCATGCTTAAATAATCATTAATAAAAAAACAAAAGTTAAAATCAATGTTGACCTTAAAATTAATGATAATAAATTAAACAATCTGTAAAAAATAAATTTCTTAGGTATCAGGTTAGACTCAAAGCTTACATTTGGCCCAATGGTGAATGAATTAAAAGAGTGCTCTAATTCAAGACTTAATATAATAAAATATCTCTAAAAAAGGAAATGGAATGTAAAACCAAAAAAATTAGGTAAACTTAACAAATTATTGTTAAAATCAATCTTGTATTATTTCTTGTTTAATTTTATTATCAGAAACTGAAAAAAAAGCAGTCTGATCTATTTTGAAGCTGAAATTTCACTATCGTGCACCACGAGACCTTAATTAAACATTATATTTAATATTCTGTTTCCAAAAAATTTCAATAACTCGCTCACTCTGAAGATTGACTCGTCAATATTTGTTAGCTTTGTTAATCAAATTAAGGTGACGAGATATCGACGATTGTGATTCGTAAAGGTCATTTGATAATTATAAAACAGTAAACTTGGGTTCAAAGTCGGACGCAGCTGATGGAGAATGGCTGGTCTAACTGATCTTTTCTTTATAAAGACATTAAACTTTTTAAAATCAATCTTGTACCCCTCTTACTTTAAGTCCATTTTCACCTTCCACTATTTCACTAGTTACATCAATCAGCCCTTCTTTCTAAATAAAAATCATTTTTTATTGCGAAATAGCATATTTTGATTAAATAAACGTTTTTTTAAAAATTTCAAAATGTATAATTAATTTTTTTGTAATTAGAAATAGATTTACAAAGAGAAGACAAGAACCAAGACTAAAAACTTATTATTTTAATATTCTAAAATTAATATAAAATTAATTAAAGACAAATTTAGTTTAATATAATATTTTAGACAAAATATAATGCGTTAAGTTAACTTGGTTTAGTTATGAATTTTTGATAACATTAAAAATAATTCATTTTTTTTTATGTTTAAAATCTAAAAATTCAATGCAAGATTTAATCAATGAGATAAGAATCTTAGATAGAGATTTTTTTTTTTTAAAAAATTTTTTTTTCCTCAAAAAGTCACAATTAACTTTTTAATATAGCATTATATATGATTTAAAAAAAATCTAAATATTCCAAATTTTAGATTCAAAAGGTTTCTTAAAATGTCTCTTGATAATCAATTATTTGATAAAGTATGTTTTAAAATGTTTTTCAAATTTTCAATTAATTAATTTAATTTTTAATAAGGAGCATCCACGAAATTTGATACCAGAACTTTTAAGGCTTTTTTACTCTCTTGATTGGGTACAAAAATTATTATTAACTTGAATTTTTTTTTAAATAATCAGGTTTTAGGTTACCGGCACTGGTGGTGGTATTACAATTAAAGAAAAGTATACCTTTTTTTTATAGTCATAAAATTAACACTTATTTAAGTGATGAAATTTATATAGCACCTTCTGGAGTTCATAAAGAACGTGTTCAAGTGATTATAAATTTAACTGAAAATCTAAACTTACAATAAATTGATTTTTTTTCTAAAGCCCGAAGATCTTTATGTCCAAAAACTAAATGGAGAGCTCATTTATTCACCACCAGCTGAAAAAAAATACAAGCCAAGCCAATGTACCCCATTGTTTATGAATGCTTATTTAATGAGAAATGCAGGAGCTGTTATTCATACTCATTCTAAGAATTGTGTAATGGCAACTCTATTATATCCTGGCACAACTTTTAGAATTACTCATCAAGAAATGATAAAAGGCATAAGAAAATGCACGACAGGTATTTAAGTTTTTAAATAAATTTACAAAGTAGAAACTCAATAGTTTTTTTAAGGTGGATATTACAGATATGATGAAGAGCTTGTAATACCTATTGTTGAAAACACTCCATTTGAAGAAGATTTGAAGGTTAATAGAATCTTCAATTAAGAATAATTTTCTAAAAACTAATTTTTCAGGAAAGAATGGCAAAAGCAATGGAAGATTATCCAGATTCATGTGCGGTTTTAGTTAGGAGACATGGAATTTATGTATGGGGTCCATCTTGGCAATCTGCTAAATCAATGTGTGAATGCTACGATTATTTGTGTGAAATCGCAGTAAAAATGATACAGGCTGGAATAGATCCTAAAGCTGTACCAACAATTCCTGAAAATGCTTACATCTAGATTTGTTAGTTTAAAGTAATTCGCTAGATCATTTTAGTTCAATTCTTAGTTAGCTTTTAATTGACCGTTTTCAAATTTTTAAGTATATAGAAAAGTTTATTTTTACAGAATAAAAAAAATTTATTTGAATTAAACGATTGAATTTTTTTTTTTGAAAAAGTTTATGAATTTTTATTAAATAATTTGATCATGATTTTGTGAAATTAGGAACAAATTAAAAATTTTTAATTTTTAATTTTTAGTTAATTCATAACTTAGATTTAAATTTCTTTGACTTATAAACAAGTCTGATGTTGCACCATGTTGCTTTTACAGAACTTACTTTTGATCTCAAAAGATTAAATATAAATTGTTATAAAAATTTTATTTCTGTAATTGTACTAAATTTTACCAAAACATGCGTCTTAAATGATAGACCGAGTATAAATTGTCAACAATTAATTTATCAAATGTATAATCTTCCAAATTTTTTTTACTAACAGTTTAATTTGTCAACAATAAATAAAAAAAAGTATAATTTGTCAATTTTAATTGACTTAATTAAAAGCTAATACTAATTAATAAAAATAAAAATTGGGATTATACAGATTCTAAACAGATTCTTGGCATTAAGGTGCCAAAATACTGCACTCTATCTTAGGAACATGCTCTTTTTCTTTATATTTTTGGCTGATAAAAACCCTTGACTCGACTATAATTTAAATTACTTGGATATAAATAAATTAACCTAAAATTTAACTTTAAAATTAAAATTTAAAAAATTCCTTTGAAAATTATCCGGGCAATTTTAAAAAACAATCCAGATGAAATGCGAAACCATTTTAAAAAATGTGTCAATGATCAATGCCTTACCGTCTTTCCGTAAGTACAATAATAACTGAGTTAGAATTTAAAACCATAAAATTCAATATACAAGCTTAATATTAGCTTATTTTTATTAACTAGTTAGCTGATAAATTATGTTTTATATTTGTTTTATTTTTCTATTAATAAAAAATGTTGACAATTTATACTATTTTTATTCTGTTGGAAGATAATATATTTTTAAGATAATTGTTAATTTAATTGTTGAAAATTCAATTTCGCTCTAAATGGTACAACGACAACTTTTCATTAAACATAATAATTAATATTTATTTAAGTAATTTTATTTTAATTTATTTATTAAAAATACAATTTAGGGGGATCCCTGGGATTATTTTTATTTATTCTTAAAAATTAATCAATTATTCCTTTGAATTTTAATAAAACTAAAAAACTATTTTTTAAAAATAAATTATGTATATAAATATAATCTATTTTTTTTAAGGAATTGAATTTTATATTGAAAAAAAAGTATAATTTTTATTTTATAAGATTTGGATAGCATGAAAATAATTGAAAGAGTTCTCATCTTGCAAACAACCTAAAAGTATGCAGGAAAAGACTTGGTATTATAGATGTTTCGGATTAAAATATGATGGTTTCAAAAGATAAAATAATTCATCTATTTAAGAATAAAAATCGTGGTCTAGTTGATTCAGTTAAGTTTTTTGTCTCCCAAATCAAATTAAAAATGGAACTGAACTTAAAAATTTGAATAACTATTCAAATTTTTCAATTTTTTAAAATATTAAATGACCTCTTAAAGATATGTTTTTTTTTGTGTATAATTGTATTTACAACGGTTTAACATTTAATTTTATTCTTTATTCTCTATTATCTAGAGATTCTGCACATGGGGCTTTAAATCAATCGAAATAAATAAATAAATAAATATCTAATGATATAATTCTCAAAAATTATTTCTCATTTTTAAACAAAAGAAAAAAATAAAACGCCAATAATTAAATACAATTATAAACAAATTTTGAACAATTTCGAAGCAGTTTTATCAAAAATTTTTTGACAATTATTGCTCGAAGTTTGCCAATAATAGTTGAAAATTGAAATTTACCACGCATTTAAAACGCGTCGCGCTTTGTTTAATCATTCACAAAGCCATTGATTCTAATAAGCTTTGTATAAAATATGCTCCAAAATACCTAAGCAAAATATTTGATACTAGTATGATAGGTTTGATTGATATTTCTTCCTGCAAATTAAGCATTTTCTCTTTTGTTGATAGATTTCAATCCATTATTATTTTGGTGAGCATTACTTAATGATTGTTTAAAAAACTATCAATTAAAACAAAACATAGTAAACATAACAAATATATCTAGTAAAGCTTTAATTTTGTCAAATTCTCTTGAAACAAGTCAAGATTTTTCTTAAGAACAACAACAATGTCTCGGCTTTTCCACACAATTAAATTACATAGCACGTTTTTTTTTAAACTAAAATATGAAAATTAATTTTTTTAATAAACAAAACAAACTATTCCATGCCATAAAGTCTTCTTAAGCGCAAAAATATTTGATGCATAAACATCGAGGATGATATATAAATATCCCATTTGTCAATTACAAATAACCATCAATAAATTTTGCGAATTTATTAAAATCAAATAATCTATTTAAGCTTTTAAATATTTGAAATCAAATAAAAATGAGTTTAGAACGATTAGGCTTGTCTAAATCTCTTTTAAAATGTAATTTTTAACTTATTTTTTAATTTTTAAAAATTAAATCCTATTTTTTTTGTTTTGTTTTAAGTAGATGACAACTCCTTTTTAAAACCAAGTAATTTTATTTATTTTTCACACAATATTTGATTAATAATTTTTTCAAACAAAATAGGAATGGTTCTGCGAGATGATCAAGATCCAGTTCAAATAAGAATCAAAGTCAAAAAGCCCAATAAGACTAAATCGACTGAAAGACCAGTTTGCTTTCGAGTAAAAGACGGGCGTCCAGTTGACCCATCATCTATCTGTGCCCCAGTTAAAATTTCCTCAAAACCACGCGTTTGTGCTCCACTAGAACCTGCTTATGAAGTTGCTCCAGTAGTCTATTTGAATGCTGACGGAACTTCTAAAGGATGCGCACCAACAGATGAAAATTTAAAAGACCCGGATTGTGGATGTCCAGTAGAAAGCTCTGTTGAAAAAACATTCACTCAAGAAGGATCAGAGGATGAACCTTTGGTTATAAGAATTGGTCCTACTGGAGATTTCTCTGACAATGGATGTGAAGAAAAGCCAGTCTACAAGATAAATTTCAAAGACAATGTAATGAATGTGACTAGTAATATAGATTTTTTGGTTAAAAAAATGGAAAGAACAAAAAGCACTGATGAAAAAGATCCTGACGCTCAAAAGTATTTGATAAAGCCAATTTCGAAAAAATTTCCTCCTGTAACTGTAACGGTTCGACCAAACCCGGTTGGAAATCAGACTGTCACTGTCAATCAAACTACAGAAGAATCATCTAGCTCTAGAAGTCAATCAGTTCCAAACGAATATGCAGAACAACCATCTCGAACTGTTCAACCAACTATTGCTCCACAGCAGCAAGGACTTTACACACCTGAACAATTAGCTGCTGCTTATCAACAACAGCAAGCTGTAAATTATCAACAGCAACCGGGAGCCGTGGTTCCTCAGCAAGCAATTGCCTATCAACAGCAACCAGGAGCTGCTGCCACTCAGCAAGCAATTGCCTATCAACAGCAACCAGGTGCTGTGCCACCTCAGCAAATTGTTTTGCAAACACAAGCAGCTCAACAAGCAGTTGCAGCGGCTCAACAAGGTCACTTTACACCAGAACAAATAATGGCAGCAGTTCGAGAACAACAAGCATCAAATCCTGGTGCAGTTCAATTCACTCCTGAGCAATTGGCTGCTGCTTACAGAGAACAACAAAGCGGACAGGCTGAATTTAAAGTTTCACCAGAGCAATTAGCAGCGGCTTACAAAGAACAACAAGCAGCTAATCCAGGTGCTCCACAGTATCAGTTTACTCCGGAACAATTAGCTGCTGCTTATCAACAACAACAAGGTGGTCTTCCACCACAGCCTCAGCAACAGCAGGCTCCAACACAATATGCCCAACCACAACAACAAGCTCCAGCTCCAACGCAATACGCTCAGCCCGGAGCCCAACCACAAGCATATGCTTATCCTCAACAGCAACAAGCTCCAGCTCCAACACAATACGCTCAACAAGCAGCTTATCCTCAACAGCAACAAGCTCCAGCTCCAACGCAATACGCTCAGCCCGGAGCCCAACCACAAGCATATGCTTATCCTCAACAGCAACAAGCTCCAGCTCCAACACAATACGCTCAACAGCCAGGACAGCAACCGTTTCAATTTTCACAGTTTCCTCCACAGGTTGCTGCTTAAATAAGCAACGATAAAGAATTCAAAAATTTTTGTTCTATCTAAATTTTTTTCACAAGGTTTTCAAAACAAAATTAGATTAAATAGCTCGTTATTCACAAATAAAATTTAAAAATGTTGGTTTTTAAAAAAATAAAATAAAAATGAATGCTTTTATAAAATGAATGTATTGATTTTAGTTTGTAGGAGCAGAATCTATGATACACCATTTAAATTCTAAATAAACTCCTACTACTTTATTAAATAAATTAATAAAAAAAATTTTTTTTCTGAAGAAATTTTTCTATTTTGTCAACTTAAAGTTTTTTTAAACAATCAAACGAAAAAATATTTAGGAAAATTTTATTAAAATTGACTTTATGATAAAAATTGAAAAAAAATAATATAGTTTTATCACAACATTGAATTCTAGATCCTTGACCTAAAAACATTTATTTGAAAAAATTTTCCTATTACTCTAATTTTCCTGCTACAATATCTTTCTATTAATCGGAAACTATTTGACGGTAATTTATCACAATAAAAAGTCGCACTTGAGAACTTTTTTTGAAAAGATTAGATTTATTCAATTTATTCAGTTATTTTTTCTGCTTTTATTGAATGACCGAATGTTATCTTAAGAATATCTGTTCAGAATTTTGAACTTGTGCCATTAGAACGCGATAAATAATAATACTTTTTAATAAAACGAATTATAACAACTTTAAGACAAATTTTTTTATTAATATGCAATTTTATGGGCAGTCTTTTCAAATTTTTAAAAAATGTCGCTGATTAAAAATATCTTAAAATAAAAAATATGAGATAATTAATTTTGTCAAAAGAGTAAATTATCTAAAATAGTTTATGCCCTGATCTAAGAAGAAGATATAATCATAAACTTGTAAGAGAGATCTACAGAAAAGCACAATACTGTTATCTATTTTAGCAAACAGAGTTGCTGAATCATGGAATGAGCTACCAAAAGAAGCAATAACAGCAAACTCAATAATTAGGTTTAAGGCTCTAATTCATAAAGAAATATTCAAATTTAATACGTAATAGATTTAATGTTTAAAAGTTGTCCAAGTTGTCATCATAATCTTAATTTCTCTAAACAAGCTTGCGGAATCTTTCTTGCTGTAAATAAAAAATTATTTAGTATTAAAAAAATCTTATTTTTGTCAGCTTCAATCGAAGTTCAGTTTTTCAAAACTTTTAAACTACCTTATTTTGATTTTTTTCAACTTTTTCAACTTCAACTTTGTGCCTTATTTCCAAAGAGGTAATAAAGTTATTTTCTATTTTTAAATAGTTTAAATCCGAAGCGAAAAACTTTAATGATATAAATAACTTTTTGAAAAAATATGGCTTATATGCTCTAATTTAAGGAATAAGGGTGACCTGATTGAACTAATGGCAAAAAACAAATTATGGAGAAAAAACATTTGGTTTAATAAGATTGATGAATAGTTTGGTGAACAAGAGATGATGAAAATAACAAAATTCTAGCTATCAATTTGCCACATACTTTGTTACAGCTTTTTTATCTAAAATTAAACTTTTTCTTTTCTTTATTTTTGAAAATCAAATCAATAATCAATTTATAGATGTTTTAATTTTTTCCTTTTTTTTTTTACAAAGGATGATATTTTTTATGTATAAAAGATTTTTTAGCAGTATTTTTATGATTTTTTTTAGTTTAGTGAATTTTAATTTATCTAAAAAGAAAGAATTTTTGCTCTATTTGTATTTGAATTTCATGATACCTTAAAAAATTTGATATAAATTTATCAATGTTTTTTATTTTCTAAAAATTTTTTTTAAATTTAATAAATGAAGTGTTAATCAGTCGACAATGATAAGGCCACTAGCCTTTTGATGAATATTGAAACATTTGATTTAAATCAAAAAAATTAATATAAAAGTTTAATTTTTTATATCTAGTTCTCAAATAAAAAAATTTAGAAAATAAAAAAAAAAATATTAAAAATGATTGTCAAGTTAATTGACCACATTTTTTACTATTAATTTTTCATTTCAAAAAAATGACACGCTAAATAAATATAAAAAGCTTAGAGGATAATTTTGAAAAACTAGACACAATATCAAAAGTCTGGCTTAAAATAGTTATAAGAAAAAAAATTTTCTTTGTTTTTCATCAAAAATTTTACTTTGCTATTTCGAAAAAAAAAAACTAAAATGATAGATTATTTTGTTTTCTAACTTAATAAGTCGCGTAATTTAATCTGGTTATTCTCTAAAGCTAAATAGATGCCACGAAACAAACGATGCAAATCTGCCATATTAGTTCTGCATATAAATTTAAATCTAGTTATTTATTTTGGAGTTTACTATTTAATATTTTGTTTTATTAATTGTATAAAATGAAGCTGGAGAATCAAACCCTGATATCAAAATCAACTTATCAAACATCACCAATTAGTAAGACTAACTTTTGAGCTAATTTTTTAAAATTTTGAAATTTTTTAAAAAAAGACAAAACCTCACAATTAAAAAAAGGCTGCGAATCAAATGTATCCGATGAGACTATCAACATCGATCCATATTTACTGAGTATAAAGCTTAAAAAAGCCATACCATCAATTGATAAAGATATATCAGATCTTAATCAGACAATTTGTCATTTAATTTATTCAAATAAAGCAATGGCTAATGAGGCTAAACGTCGGAGTAGCAAGTCTAGAAAAGTGACTTACAAACCTCCAATAGATTATTCTAGCTCTGATAAAGAGAAAATGGATGGCGAAAAGAGCAAAGATTCAGCTAATGAGTCAAATTTAAAATCTCCATCTAAGAATAAAGTTTTTGAGATAAATCGATTATCGCGAGAGGCTAAATTTCAGATAGAAAAATCAAGATCAAGAAAAAACGATAGATCTACTAATAGAGTGTCGCAAGAGAGGTCTAAATCGCGAAGATACCGGGCTCAAAGTTCTGGTCTGATTGAGCCTAATCTAAATTTTCACTTTCATCAGGACAAAATATCAGATTCATATCAAAGAGGAATTTCTGTTCATTCTCGCACACGGGCTCCTTCTAATTTAAGAGCGCCAAGCAAAGCTAAAATTTCAGCCTCAAGACACAACATTCATATGGAAAAGCTCATACCAGATTTTCCTATTCCCCTTCCGGATGAAAGCAGTGAATTTCTTATCCTTCCACCAAAGCATCTCTATCCTGCACAGCCAATTGAACACATAAATTTCACCCCAAACAAATTAAAACACAACCAAAATCACCAACACAATCAGTCAAAATTTTCACCTCACCAACATCAGCATTTTTATCACCAAAATGAACAGCCTCAGAAGCATCTTTATCCTAATCAATCAAATGAGCAGTCTCAGCAGCATTTTTATGCTAATCAATCGAATGAACAGCCTGAGAAGAATTTTTACTATAAAAGTCAACAGCCTCAAAAGCATCTTCCTTCATATATGCCTCAACAGAATGAACAACCACATCAGCAATTTTATCAACAGAATGAACAACAGCAACACATGTACCAAAATCAAGCAAACGAGCAGAATCAGCAGTATCAGCAACAGACAATGCCTTCGCAAATTCACCAGCAAATTCCACAGTTAAGTCAACAGCAGGTTGCTCAAATAGGCCAGCAAATTCAAGTTGATTTAACTCCACAGCAAGCTCAGCTATTTTTGAATTCAAATCCAGCACAACAAGCCGAAATTATAGCAAAAATTCAACAGCAAGTTTTGGGTACGCAGATTCCACCAGGAACTCAGGCCGAAGTTCAAGTAGGCCAGCAGCAAAATAATGGCCTTTCATCTATGCAACAACTGGAAATGACTTTGCAACAATTACAAAACATGTACATAAATCCAGGAGTGCAACAATTTCAACAGCAAAATCAACAATCCGACATAGGCATGCAGTATTTGGGTTTGCAATCCCAGAATCAGCCTATTGATCTAATTGCTAATAATCAACAATCAAGCCAGCAGCAGCAATTGCAAAATTTGATAAGTTTACAACAGCATCAACAACAGCAAAATGCTGGAATGTATAATCAAAATCAAGGACAACAATATTTTAATTCAATGCCCCATGATATTCAAGTTCCCGGGTCTCAGCATCAACAACCGACTCAGTCAAGTCAATCAAACAATCAACAAAATTATATGTTAAGTCAAAATCAAATAAATATGCCAAATGGGCTAAAATCATCAAAAATGGCTATGAATTTCTTAGGCATGATGTTTGATCAGCCAAATCAAAGTCAATATTAAGAATTTATAAAAAATGAATTTTTTTTTTATGAATCAATAAATTGGTCTAGTCAAATCAGTAAATTTTAAAAACCTTTTTTTTTTAAAACGACTAGAAACATCAAATAATTAAAATATGAATAAATTTTGTATATAATAAACTTGTGTTTTATGCTTAAGTGATTCTTAATTGAAATTTTCAGTAAAACTTGACCAATTTTTTTAATTATTTGATGATGATTTTGGAAAAACAAGGCTAAATTATGCAATTCTTTATATTATTATTGAAAATGAAGAAATATGCCCTTGTCACTAGAGACCGATTAAAATTTTTTTTAAATAATAACAAGGAGTGGGGACTTCGTCCCCCTCTTTATAATTCACCCCTCAACTTGAAAAGTTTTTTTCTTTAAGTAAAACAAATTTTAACTACATTGAATATTAAAGATTAATCACCATTAAAATTTAACTTGTGGTATTTTTTTGGAATCTTAATTTTAAAAGAAAAAGTCTTAGTTAGTATCTAAAAAATACTATAAATGAATAAGTTTTCTATTTTATATTAAAACTGTCTTTTTTAAGAAACTTAGTTCTAATTTGAATTAAGATAGGATCTATTTAATAACCGTAAATCTTTGAAGATTTTTTAATTAATAACTTTGCCTCATTCTATTTCAGGAAGTTGTCATTTTTTATACCTATATCTCGGGATTTTTTAGCAAATAGATTTAACTTTTGTAAATATTTATGTCGCCTAATCAAAAGATCTGTTTTTTAGTTCAAAAAATTTTTTTTATGGATCATTTTCTATTCAATTAATTTTGTTATCATTTTTATACATTTGTTACCTTATCCATGCGGAGCATCTTTTAATTAAAATGTTTATAAACTTAAAAGCCTTATTCTATTTTGACCCATCAGTATTTTTTAAAAGATTTTGATCTAAAGAATAAACAGATTAATTGATGATGCTATTAAATTTAACTGTGTATAAAAAATTCTATTTTTAAATAATAAAAATTCAAAAAAATCGATTGTTGACAACTAATTGTATAGTTCTTTACTTCTAAAACTTTATTATTCTATAAAGCAAGACAATAAAAATACTCATCATCTAGTAGAATTCTTCGTAATTTTTAAATATATCTAAATATATTCAATATTCAATAATTTAAAGATTTTGATTATTTTATAATTTTAAAATTCTAATTTATAGAATATACTCAATTAGAGAATACGACTTTTACTTTTATTAACATTTTTCGGGAGTTAAATTTTGCGCGACTGTTGTAAAAAAGACTGTTGCTATATTTATTTAATTAAAAAACAGTAAAAAACTAACTCCTCCTAACCTCATATACAAATCTTTTAACATGGCGAAGATTTTTTCTCCAGTACAATCATTGTAAAAAAAAAAGTATTTTATAAAAATAGTTGTGAATAAAATCTTGTTAAATTAAATATTTTAAAAAAATAATAAAATATAAAATAGAATATTTTTAATTTTTGAAAAATTATAAACTCAGATTTTTAAAAAGTAATGAATTTACTAGCTAATGTAGAACTTTGTTTATATCATTTAGAATTTCAAAGATTTCAAAAAATCTATTCTTAAAATTATCATCAAAGAAAAGCTACATCTTCTCGTTGTATATATAAACTGCATCATAACCATATACTAATCCATAGTCATTCAGGACAATTTCTAGTTTCGATAACCATAACCGTAATATAGATCATAATTTATACCATATTCAACTGTTTCTTAGAGATTTGATAACTTAAAATTTCTTTGCTTCTGATTGAAGCCATCTAAAAAATAATAAACAAAAAAGAACAAATTCAAAATATTATTTTTATTGCTTTTTCAAATTTTTTCTAATTTAGAAATTAAAATTTATAGAATAATTTTATTGTTTTTTATTTAATGATAGTATTTAAACAAACAATGATTACTTTTTCATAAAAGATACGAGGAAATTAAAAAAAAATCTCTACAACTTTTTCATCTATAAATTTTTTGACACAATATAGTAAAACTCCATGTGCTGATTAAGAAAAAATTTTAAATTTTGCTATTATCTTTTTTCATATTTTAAGGTCAGTACCATTTTTTAAATTTTTATTCATCAAAAAATATAAAAAATAAATAATTTAAATTGATATTATCTTAATGACTTATTCTATTCTAATAAATATCAGGAATACTCTATTTTAAGATCATTTTTTTAGTGTAATTTTCTATAATTTTCTTGAATAAATAAACAATTTCAGGAACATTCGGCAAAATATTAAAAAAAGTTAAAGTTTTCATGCAAAAATATTTTCTCGTTTAAAATAATTGACAGGAAAATTTTATCATAAGATTTTTTAATGATGCCAAATGCACATACTTCATGAGGCAGATTAAAATTTCTTTTGTTAAAATTGATTTTATAATAATTAAATTTTTGACTTGTTGTTCTTAGTTATTTTATCATTTATTTAAAAATAATATTTTGGATTTCTAGTTTAGTTTAGTTTTTTGAATAAATATAAATGGCACAAGTGATAACAAACATTGTTTTTTGCAGTTTTATGTCTGTGAATTTCTTTTTAAATATTTTTTTTTTTTTACAGAAAAAAAATTTTATGAACGGTTTAACCTTGGCTTATAATTTAGCTGCTTATGCTGACGCTTTGGTTCTTAATATTCTAAGCATATCGCCATCAATTTGTTTTTTTCTAGTATCCCATGCAATATATAGTTTTTTTTCAGTGTAACCAAATATGGTCTGAAGAATATTGCGTAAAATTGATTATGATCATTAGGAGTTGAGCTGGGAAAATATCCAAAATTGATAAATAATATTTTGAGGCTAAAAAATTAAATTCTAACGCTCAATATATTTCAATTTGCTGTTTCAAATAGAAAATAAAAAAAAAATCATTTTAATTTATTAAATAATTACTAGAAAAAAAAATCAAATTACATTAAACTATTTTTTTATTTTTATTTGAATAATAAAATTATTTTGAACAAAAAAAATTTAATTGCGCTAAATATATTACAATATTTATAAAATTTTTACTTAGTAGAAAGTAATTTAAAATTTTTGCTCAATTCTTGCATTACATCTTTGTGACTATTTAAATTTTTTTCTTTTTTAACACTTCCGTAATTTTCTTTAACAAAGAGTGCAAATTTATTTGGCTGTCTTGGAGTCAATAATTTATTTTCACCCTGATTAAGCCTTGGGGTCATCTGAACCCCATTTACCTCTGATTTAATTGTATCGAATCGATCTTCCATTTGCTTGTGCCTATAGTCATTTACAATATTTAGATTTTTCGAAGAATTCTTTATAATTTCAAATTTTCCATGACAAATTCCACAAACTTCTTTTTGAATATTGATAGACTTAGAAAATCTATGAATCCTTTATTATTTGAAATAGGAGATTATTTGAAATTCTCTAAGATAAAAACAAAGAAAAAATGGCAAGACTTACTCCAAATGACATCTTGTACATCTAAATATGAATTTCTTGGTTATTGAATAAGAATGTGTTATTGTAATTTTTGGAATTTGTCTGAAAGCAAAATTGACTTTTCGAGTCCAACTCTTCCAAATTGGACCATGATTATCGTTGCATCCACTAACCAAAAAAGCTGCTGCATGACACATTTCATGAGCTAGTGTGTCTCGTAATCTTTCTGGATCAGTGCATACTTTAGTCGATATATGAATTTCACAGCTCAAATCACGAGATGAATATTTACAGTATCCAGCTGTAGAGGTTATTTTGTCACTCCAGACCAGTTTCATATCCAGCGGAAGCTTGTTGTCGAAGGCATATTTATTGAATAATTTATAGCATTCATTAAGTAAGTCTTGTTTTACTGATTTCAGATGAAATTTTTTTATGTAGTAGTTAACACTTGGATCTCTCAGACTTTCGTCTTCGAGATTTCTGTTTAATGATTCAATGAAGGACAATTTTTGAACCTCTTCTTTTTTACGTGGAATGAAAGCAGTTTTCACCAGTCTTGAATCGCTTTCTACTCTATTTTGGCTTCTTTTTGGAGTTTTAAAACAAGTCTGATTGGGCGGTTCCTTTTGAATATTTGTTTTCTTCTTAAATATACGGGAAAACGAATCATCATTTTCTGAATCTGAAGAACTAATTTTTATTATGGATGCCTCGGATTCTGACTGAGAACTTTCTGAAGACGATAGCTCTATGCTTTTTGGATTTATTTCTCTTAATTGATTATTAAATATAGATTAAAAATGAACAAAATTTTCAAATATTTACTCATTTTTATTTAATGAGTTGGTTGTTCTAATATAAAAAAGTTGCAGATCTCGCTCGTATTGGTCATCAAAATCATCTGAGTCCGATTTATTGGAGCTTTCTGATGAAGATTTAAACTCATTTAAATTTTTAATTCGTGAATGAATCAATTTTCGGTTTATTTTCTTTTTGTCTAATCTACTATTCTCTTCATCTGATTCTTCATCAACACTGTCGTCAACAATAAATTTTTTCAAATCATTCTTTTCATTTTGAACATTGTCATTCTCCTTTGGTCTATGCTGGATTAAAACTTTAAAAAAAGTAAGCTTTTTGAAGAACACTAAAGAGAATTTTTTTTTACATTTTTCAAAAGCATCGTCATTTTCACTTGAAGATGGATCAATGGACTTTTTTGATTCATTTGCTAAAAAATTTATTAAATTACTGAAATCAGACTCTTTTTCAAACTAAATTCTTAATTTAATTTTAATTAAGAGTGTTTTGTTTTCAAGAATAAAAAATATTAGTCATTTAGTTATTGAGTTTTATGAAAATATTTTAAAAATTTTTTTTTAATAAAAATTTTAAGTTTTTTATTCAAAATTACATTATAATTTTGATTACTTAACACTAGAAGCACCAACAAGCTTTTTCGTGTTTAATCCAAAATTCAAAAAAGAATTTGGTAAATTTTACTTAGTGACAACTTTTATTAAAAAATATGTAAATAAAATTTACACAATTCAATAAAAAATTTTTTTTATCTGAAGCATCTATTAAAAAATTAAAAATCTTTAAAACAAGTCAAATGGCTCGTTTGGTCCTTCTTGATTTAAATTAATTATTTGATGATACTAAAGTTTTATCGATTATTAAGAGTATTAGGGACAACTTAATACTTTAAAGAGATATAAATTTCATTTCAGGTTGGTCACTTATTTGGTCTTGAATTCAAATATCAAAAAATAAAGTGTTACGCATATTGGTACTAAAAATCCCTGCTTTGATTATTTGTAAAAATGGCACAAAGAAATTAAATAAAACAACTTTTGAAAAAGATCTAGGAATTCATATTCAAAATGATTTAAAATGAGTAAACCAAATAAAATATTGTACCACTCGTAAAAAATCATATTTTGGGTATGAAAGAAGTAGAACTAAAATTTTGAAGAAGTTGAACATAGACTCATTAAGAATGTTTTACACAACACTAGTAAGACCTCATTTTGAATTCGCCATTAGTTCATGGTGTTTCGTTTATTGACAAAGACATTTCAAATTAAATTCAAATATTTAAAAATAATAAAAAAACACGAAATTATTAATATTCAGAATGGTTTAATTTTTTCTTGTAATCTGGTTAAAAGAAGTACAATTTGAGAAGAAATGATAAATGCATTGTTAGTGAAAAAGTGAAAAATTGTATTCAACGATAACTAACCGAGTATTTAATGTTTGGAATAATTTACCTCATCATATCATTAATTCTATATCAATAATTTTAAAAATATTCTGGACAAATGGCTCAGGTAACAGCCGAATTTCCTGCCATAGCTTTAAAGGACCGCATTATTATTATGTTATTAAAGCTACGACTAAAACTAATACTATTTAAGCGCTAAATTTCCTAGTATTTGCTATTTTACTTCTTGTAATCCTTTTAAATTAATAAATAAAAGAATAATACCTTTCTTAGCCACTTCATCATCGCTTGAAAAAGATTGTCGATCATTTCGATAGCTTTCCTTTTTTTGATCAATATTTAATTTGGTACTGCTAAACAACGAACTTGGTTGGGTCAACTCATAATTAGAATTTTGCTCATTAATTTCAATAATACTGTATATTAGTCCTTTTTTATGGTCCAGTTCATTGTCAAATTGATCAACTATGGTATCATCAATATTAAAAACATCATCATTGAAAGCCTGTCCACATATGCTTACTCTCTTGTTTGATTTAGTGGTTGATTTAATAGAAGCTGTGTTTGAATTTTTTTTCCTTTGAGTTACATTTACATCGGAAAACTGCAACTTATGAGGACTTCTAACAGGTGACACAGAATATTTTTTCGAATCTGTTTCAGAACTAGCAGCACCACTCGAAGACGACAAACGTAAGTTAAACTCATTGTCTTTAACATTTGAGTTATCTTTTAATACATTTTTTTTTATTTCTTTTGGAATTTCTATAATAGAATCCTCGATAATTTTTTCGTCATCACTTTGTGATTCTAGCTCTTCAGCAGAACTAAAGCTGGTCTGAACTTGTTTATTTTCGTAAAAACCATATTCGTCATTAGATTCATTTAAATGACTCTTTAACACCGTTTTGGGGGTCCGTAAGGGTGAATTTATTAGCGTAGGTGTTGCCAAAAGAGTCATTTTAGGAGTATTTATAATGCTTGATTTTGTTAAATTCAACTTATTTAATTTATTTGGTGTTTTGACACAATCATTTTTCAGTGAATTAGGAATGGAATTTTTTGGTAATGATTTAAACTGATCAGTAGTTTCATCGTCACTCTCATCATCGGTTACAATGCTAAGTCGTGAGAGCCCTTGGGTACTGTTTAAGAATCGGTTAGTTAAAAAATTTTTTGATGTTTTTTTAGTAAATTCTTCATAAGTTGGAACTGTGCTGCTATTCAAAAATGTCGAATCTTCAGTCTTTGGAGCGTTGTCTTCTTCTTCAAAAAGTGACATTAAATTTGACTTTTTAAGAGCCATTTCATTAATTTAAGAAAATTTCAATTTTTTTTTCATTTTAAAAATTATTTTAATTTTAAAAATTTAATTGATTCAAAATTTGTCTTGAAATATAAAAAAAAATAAAAAAAATTGATTAATTATATTTTATTTTAGTATACTAAAGCAAAAATTGTGTTTAAAAAAACTTAATTTTCTTTAAGTTCTTGAGGGGTATCAATTTGATGGTGAGCATGTGCTCTGACAAACTCAGGTACTTTCTCTAATTCCTCATTGACTCTTTTAACATTTGGAAATCCGATCATGTCAATATTGAATCTTTTTGCTGAGTAGACTTGCGGTACCAAGCATAGATCAGCGATTGTTATTTGATTATCAATACAATATTTTCCCGATGTATCTTTGAGAATATCTTCAACAGCCTTAAAGCCTTTTGTCAAATAGAATTTAATCCATTCTTGTTTTTTATCTTCGCTTTGAGTTTCTTTGGCCACTCGCCTAATTACATTCAAATTTTGAAATGGCTGCATACCAGAATTGATAATTTCTGCAATCATCCTTGCTTTTGCTCGCTTGGCCGGATCTTTGGGCAATAATTGATACTCGTTGGGCCTTGTCTCATCCAAGTACTCTATTATGGGTAACTTAAATGTTCAGAAATAAATTTTTATTGTTTTCAAAATCAAATTAAATTCATCTTTTAAGTCTGTGAAAAGATTTTTAAAATTAATCGAATTTTTTTGAATACAAAAATAAAATTTAAAATAACTTTAAACTTAAAAATTGATTTAAAACTTCACAAGACTCAAGACTTTTGAGGTTAGTGTTGGCGACCGTCAATGGCGGCCACTGGACCACCAAAACTTGGTGTTGGCCGTTTTGACGGGGGTTGAAATTTTTTTTTTTAAATTTTAATGGTTTTTTTTATACTCAATTCTTTTATCTATCAAATTTTCACATTGGAAATTTTTTTAAATTATTTTTTTTACACGGCCATCAAAACGGGCAAGACCATTTTTTGGCCGTTCAATGGCCGCCACTGGCAGTATCCAACACTATTTAAGGTTAAAATTACTGATTGAAACAATAAGTGACCGTCGATATAAAGTGCTGGAACTTCTTGCTTTGGATTTATTTTTGTATATTCTTCTGAATACTGAGAAAAAGTTTAAAAAACAAATTTATAGCTAAATTAAATTACTTGTTCTCCTCCATCTTTAATCAAACTAATCGGCTTGTACTCATAATCAATTTTTTTAAGCTCCAAAGCAATTCGGACCTAAATAAAATGCTAAATATTTATTTTCATATGAAAATTAGATGTATTTATACTCTCCAAGACGAGCTGCTTCTAAAATAATTATAAAGAATTGGCTAAATATTAAATTTAAAAAAAAATTTAATAGATTATGATTTATTGGATACTTTTTCAGTTTGCATTATTTATTTTATCTAAATAAAAAAATTAATTGATTTTCATCATTTAAAAAAAAAATTTAAATTTTCAAGAAATCAGGTTGATTTTCTGGTAAAGCTTTGTGAAATGCAGACACATTGTCTAGTTCTAAGATAATCGAATTAATTAAAGGAAAATTTCCAATATCTATTTTGTAACGCTTGGCGGCAAAAACCTGTGGAACAAGACACAAATCAGCTAGTGAAATTTCATCACCAACACAATAGCGTCCTTTTGTATCTTTTAAAAGTGTTTCCACAGTAGTCAATCCTTTATTTAGATAAAAATTTAGCCATTCTATTCTTTTTTCTTTGCCCATTTCTTTATTTATTCTTTTTATGACATTTGCATTTTGATATGGCTGAATACCAGAGTTGATTACCTCAGCAATAATTCTCGAACGAGCTCGTTTTACCACATCATCAGATAATAGTTTTAAGCCAGTTTTTCGAGTACTATCTAAATATTCAATGATCGGTATCTACCAGAATTTAAAGTTTACAAGTTTTTATTGAAAATAAAATAACTTATTAAACAAATACCGATTGAGTAAATATAATGTTATCAATAAGCAAAATTGGAACTTCTTGCTTCGGGTTTAGTTTAGTAAATTCTTTATTAAACTAATATGTGTTGAAAACTATTTAATTTTTAAATTATTTTTGAAAATTTAACCTGATCTCCACCTTTTTTGCTAAGCAAATCTACAGCTTTGTACTCGTAATCAATATTTTTAAGATTTAATGCAATTCTAACCCGCCAAGAACAACTAGATAAATAAAAACTCCATAAAATTGGCTTAAAAATAGAATCATTCTAGAAATTTATTATGCCTCTAATTTTAATCTAAAAATTACTTTGGCTTGTTTAGTTTGATTCATTCTCTGAAATTTATGAAAATAATAATTTTTTCTTATTTCAAAAAGTGTAAAATTAAATTTAAAAAATTTTATTAAAATTAAATAAAAAAAAAAGTGCTAAAAATGTTTTTCTTTTTTACACTCGGCAAAAAGCTTGAACAAATTCAAATATCTTTGTATTGAATCACTTCTAATTCCCAAAGCATTCCAATTTAACCAATTTAAACGAACTGTTAAATCTGAAATTAAAAAAATAAAATAAAAATATTTTTGCTTAAAAAATTTTATTACCTGAAGTTGCCCAAATTGGCTTTTTGACTTGGAAATTGTTTACGGAATTTTTGTAAAAAGTTTGACCTAGAACACACTCAAAATAGCCGTAAAAACTTAAATTGCTATCCAAAACAGATTCAAGTAGGTTTATATAGGCTATTGCCAGATGAAGTGTATCTATTTTAGACAGGCGTCTTTCATATGGAAATGTTGGTATATGTGTTCTAAGTATTTCGAATGCCTCATTTATGGAAATTAGCCTAGATCTTTCGTTTATTTGACTGCTTTCTTTGAAGTCGTGAATAAATTCTTTGCGGTTTTTGTTTTTAGCTTGGTATCTTCTGACTTCAGAATGTTCTTCATTGTCGCAATCTTGGTCATAATCTTCCAAAGTTGATGGTTTAAATTTTTTTGCTTTTAGCATTTTTTAAACTTATTTTGTTTTTGACGGAATTATTTATATTATTAGTGATTAATTGATGCTGGTATTAATCGATAGATTTCAAGTATCATTTGGGATAAATCGAGCCGAATAGGAAATATTTAGGAAATTTTTTTGTCAGATTATCTATTTAAAATTTCAAGCTGATTTGAAGCGCACATTTTGCTAATTAAATTGCAAGTCATCATTTGAATTTGTTTGAAATGATAATCTATGACAAATGCACACTTTAGACCTAATTAAATCACTAGCTACGTTATTTGTTTATTTTTGTAGCCACAGGGAATATGCATTTCAATGACACTTGAATTTTCACTTATCGTGTTTATTTATTTACCTTTTATTTTAATTACCTTAATAACTTTTTTAGTCCGATTTGTCTATCAATTAATCATTAGAATACATTATTAGCTAGTTCGGTCAATTTCAAAGATTTTTATTTCTCATCTGAACACTGAGAAAATTTTATTTTATCACACATTCAGGACCTTTCAAAGCTCTTCAAAAAAAAAAAAATCACAAAATCTTTTTAAAAAGGTTTATATAAATAAATCTCTATAACTTGTTTAATCGCTAAAATCACAGAAAATACATATTACAAGAATGGTATTAATTTTTAAATATTACATGTCTTTTAATAAGAATCAAATTGTAAATTTTTTAAAAATAAATTCTAAATGATTATTTTAAATTTAAAAACTTATCCTTTTTATTTTATTATTTCTAAAACTGTTTTGATATTGATTATTTGAATATTGATTACAAGTAATTTGATATAACTAATGATTCAAATGAAATTTAAATTTATTAAAAAATTATAGAATCATTAATTTATTTAAAAATATAGATTTTGTTTAATAAAAAGTAAAATTTTTTTCATTCTTTTTTATAGCTATTAAAAAACTTAGAATGTTTATCTGAGTGTTTTTATGTAGAATATATATCGAAGCACAGCAGATTGAATTAAATTGATAAGGTAAACCTACCTAATAAACTTTGGACGATTAAGTTCTCTAAGATAATCATGTGATTTGATTTAAATTTGGAATATTTAAATTATATTGATGATTTTCTGAATATTTTAACTAAATATTGAAACCTTTCCCTTTATAAATTATTAATATGTCACCTACCCTGTGGTATACCATAGGGAATTTTGCCAGAAAAAAATCATTGAGACTTAAACTAATGATAAAATGGATGTAAATGCTGAACCTTATACTAATAGTAACGAGAAATTTAGTTTGAATAACACAAATTTTAAATAAAAAACTTCAAATTTTTAAGTTTTTCCCAAATTTTATTAGAATAACCACAAAAAATAAAAAAATGCATGAAAAATAAAATTTTTTTTTTTATTATTTGACACAAATTTGATTAAAATGACAATTAAAATATAAAAAAAATCTTTTTTTTTTACTGTGACACTGGATGTTTTAATTTTTTCAACATTTGTTTTGACAAGCCCAGTGACTCTTGTTCGATTGGATAACTTGAATGTTCGTTATCAGATACGTAGATTTTTCCTCTTTTCTAACATTTTTTTACTTCAAAAAAAAAGCTTTTTTTGCGTCCTTTTTTTCTATGTTTGAATTTATAGAATGAAATGTTTTTCGCTGTTGGGAAGTCTATTTGTTGTATGAAAACTCTTGTTTTTTGGTAATGCTTAAGCGACTTGGTCTGTATTATTAAATTGGTTTTCTAAAATGCCGCCTGAACTAGACATTTTATTTTATTTTCCATTGTTTTTTTAAGAGAAAGTTGCTTTTTTATATTTCCAAAATTGCATCAATTAAAGAAAACTAAATTAATAAGTGTCAATGATAAAAAATTGGAATACTTTGTTTTAAATTAGAATTCAATTTTTAATAAAAATTAAAGCTTTAATCAATAAGGGTAAAAAAATGTAAATAATTGCTTTTTTGATGTTAACTAACTTTTTTATGTATAATCTTAATAATTGGGGAATTTTATTTAATATTTGGGGTAAAATATCAAAATTTTGCGTAATTCTTTAAGTTTTGTGGTATCGTTTTAAATGGCCCAATAAAAACTATCAAGAATCTTTATTATTATCAGGTTCTGAAACAGAGGAATCGGATTGTGAATCTTTCCTTCCAGAAGAAGAGATAGTCACAATTGATATTTCTCTTATTTCACAATTAGTTGAATATATACAATCATCTAAACCTACTAAACTTAGGATTAGTGTCTTGCTCTATAGTGTTTTTAGGCAATATTTTTTTTATTTTTTTATTCAAAAATTTAAAACAAATCTAAAAATTTTTTAGGCAGTTTAACATATCTTTTAGTAATATAGATCTGTTTCTATCCCAGTTGAATTTGTTTACATCTAGTAGTTTTTTACAACAAATAGTCAATTTTAAAAATAAACAAATTGATGAATAAAAATACCTCCATGACCGATAGCTCATCAATTTTCTTAATTTTAAAATTGATTGTTGTAAAGAACTATTAGAAAAAATGAAATTTAGAATTTCAAAGTAGGTAGTTTAGGAATTTCGAAATTCTGATAGAACTCAGGTTTTGAATTTCTGGAACTTAACTTTTCATGCTTTACAAAGTGTTGCAATGATTTTTTAGTAATTGGGCTGAAAAAATGGCTTTTGTTATTTGGAAAAGTCCAGAAAAACTTTCAAATTTATTTTCAAAGTAAAAAAAAAAAACAATGTGGTGTGTTTTGTTTTCCAAATTCTTAAATCTAATTATCATAACGATTCATGATGCATTTATCTTTAAAATTAACTAAGTACCAAATTTATTTTCAATAATTAAAAATTATGTTGCCTTATTATAGAAAATTAATTATTTAAATACTAAAATGATAATGTTATAATAATGTGAACAATTTTCTATGAGTAAAATTTTATTTTTTTAGTTTTATTTAGTTGATTAATTGAAGCATAAAAACAAAAAATTCTAAGTAATTCTAAGTATATCTAAGTAATTTTATTTAAGTTACTTTTGAGTTCATTATTTTTTTGCTATTTGGTTGCTGGGAAACAAACTTTTATTAAATTTCTAAACCTTTCAAAACTGCTAAATCAGGCTTTTTAATTTTAATTTGAATAATTTATTGAAAATTATGCCGCCATTATTTTGTTTATTGTTAATTATCTTGCAAATATTTATCAAAAATGGAATTTGCCGAAAAATTCAAACCTAATTTTATTTCATCCGATTTGAAGTTTTGTGCTAATGATTATAACGAGGAAGATGAAATTGAATTTGTTGTCAAATTTTGGCCTTTTTCCAGATATAAAGATAAAGTATTAAGAAATATCGTTAAAGATGCAAAATTAATTCACAGACAAAAGATCAAAGATGCATGGGAGAATCATTTTTCAAATGGACAATTTACTTTTGATGATAAATTAGTCTTCGAACAAGTTTGGCCTTCTATCGAACAAGAGATAGAAAACTTTATATTTCAAAAAGACAGTAGTTGTCCGGTAAAAAAATTTGAACAAGAAAACTCACCAGATAAAGAGTTAAATGATTTGAAAGAATTCTATAAACCATTGATAGAAAAAGCAGTAAAATGTGAGAGAGGCTTGAGCTTGGAAAGAAGAATTGTTAAAATAATTAACAAAGAAGAAAATTTTGAATTTCGTAAGACCTATAAGCGAGAAATAGATTTCGGATTCTTTAAGCTAATAGGCATACCTGATGGAATTGATCATAAGAGAAAAACAGTTATTGAAATAAAGACAAAAGAATGGATTCAGCCTGAAAGTGAAAAAGAAAGACTACAATGTTTGTCTTATTTGAGAATGCTGGATTTTGAGAAATGTCTTTTGGTACAGAGTGACAAAAATAGAGAAAAAAAAATCATTGAAATTTCAAGAGATGACCAAGAATTCACTGATAAAATTTATAATAAACTAAAACAATTCGTTGATAAATACAGAACTATCACAGAAGATGAATTTTTGTATAAAATTTTATTTTATTGCGAAATAAAAACGGTTCCCGATGTTTTGACTAGATTTTTACATAACGACTAATATATTTTTTAATTTCATCTAAGTAATTTAATTTGTTTGTAAATTTAAATTTTTATTATTTAATTTATTTTAAATAAATCTATTTGTTCCTTAACTATTATTAAAAAGAATGAAATAAACAACTTATAATTATTTATAAAGAAGGCAACAAAAATAATGTGATTTTTAAATAAAAATTTTTTTAATTTAATTTAAATTTTTAAAATGACAAATTTATTTATTAAATAAAATAATTTTAAAGACTTAATTTTTATTTTTAAATTTTTTTTTTATTTTACTTTGGATTTTTCTTAGTATCTCCTAAAAATTAAATAAACAAAAAAAATCAATCACAAAACTGTTTTTACGAAACCATTATACCAGGCCTAATTGTTATTCATACTTGAAAATCTTTAGATAAAATAATTTTTTTTAAATAATTTTATTAAGTCTTATTATTAACATTTATAAAGTTAGGAGTGTCACAAAATATATTTTTATTATTCTTTTAAATCATCGATCATTTCTATTAAAGAGATTTTATATTAAAATTTTTGCTTACTAAACGCTAATTAGCTAATATGATATTGATTTGTGCTTAGTTTATAAAAGTTTAAAATAAATTTTTAATTTAAAATTCCTATCTAAGTAATCAAAAATTTAATGACATAAAAATTTGGATATTTTTAGTCAAGTTTTATGATTTATAATAAATCTTTCAATAATCAAATACTTTTAAATGAGTTATGAATAACAATGTAAAAAATAATATTTTTTTCGTAATTAAACGTAATATTACATATTATTTGCTAAGATTACACAATCTTACACCAAAAAGTTTGTAAAAAAATTTAATTCAATTAAAATTTTTGTGAATTAAAAACATAATGTTTAGTAATTAAAAATATTTTAAAATTTTTAAGTTTAAAATTTATAAAAAAGGCTCTAAAAAAACTCTTGCGCTTTTTAGTGCTAAAATCATTGAATTTATGTTTTAACCTTTCAATATCTTGTTCTTCAGTTTTAATGGGTAAAATATATTTTATAAATTCTTAAGCAGTATATTTTGAGAATTTAATTTACTTGTTATTACCATAATTACTCAATACATTACATTCTATTAAGTTAAATTACTTTAAAAAATGCTGAATTCTTTTTTTTTTTTCATTTTTAAAATTTTCATTTGTATAATTTCTTGCCATAATAAATGAAATATAAAGAGTCATTTATGGACTCGAATGTATAAAAAAAAATTCTCCTTAAATATGAAAATTTTTTTTTCAATCAAAAAATTAATAGTTTTAAAATACATTTCTCTCAAATTGTTATTTAAAAACATCATTAAAAGAAATTTTTTGGTTTCATATAGCTCCTATATACTTTATTTTTTAATTTAAATCATCCTTTGATATATTTATTTCGTTATAAAACATTCTTTGTAAAAGAATTTCCACTGGCTTGGCATCTCTTGAATTTATATGAAACTTCAAATCATTTTGGGCACTATTCTCGCTCGTTGTTGAATTGTCGTACACAACAATATCCTTAAGGCTTGTGAAAAATTCTTTAATTATTGTCAAAAATTTTTTATCTTCATTTGATTTTCTAGACAACAAAAAAATAAAAATTTTTAAGAAAAAGTTCTAATTTATACTGTCTGTCTAAGTCAGGGTTTTCAAATGCCAAACCCAATTCCATGATTCTTTTTTCTAATTTTGAATTACAGAGCTTTTCAGCATCATCTTCACTTTCATATTCGAGCAAAAACGCTTCGATAATGAACGCTGTAAATATGCTTTAATAAAAAAAATAATGATTGAGATAAAATTTCTTTCCAAAATTCTCACTTTAAAGATACGATTACACAGCTAATATGAAATGAAAAAAAGTATAACCGTGTCCATTTTGAATTAAGTGCTTTTTCAAAACCCTTGCTTAGAACTAAAATAGTTTTTAGAACATTCATAAAAATAATAATCATTATTAAAAATATTTAATTACTGTGCCATTGATTAACAACCATAAGCTCAAAAAGAAGAACCATAGAATTGAGAAAAGTCGAAAAATTATTTTTGCAATATTTCAACCTATTTAAAATAAAATGATTAATTTTTTCTTAGTTTTACATTTTCATTTTTTTACTTCACAAAATCAGTTCCATCCAAATTGGGGCTTCCACAATTATTTTCTTTCGTGTTATAGTCATTAATTTTATCACTAAATATTTCCATTCCAATCATGGAAAAAATATAGAATATAAACATTAAAAGCTTGGCATATGTTAACAAAGACGGTGTTATCATAGCAATAGTTGTAATGATAGTTCGGAAACTTAATTAGAAAATTTAAGAAGAATTTATAGAATAAAATTAAAATTAAAAATAAATTAAAGAAAATTCTTAGATTCTTGTAAATTCATTTTAAAATGACAGAAAATTAAATTCAATTGAAACAAATTTACCGATTGATTGAAGCTACAAATTTGAGTAAACGTAGTGATCTTAATATTAGAACAATTTCGAAAAATTCTGTGGCTCCTAAAAAAATTTTAAAGCTAGATTAGTAAACACAAAAATTTAAACAACCTCCTTTGACATCGTCAGACTTTGGAATCGAAGCGTCAACTATACCAGCTATTAGGCCTCCTATAATGACTACTGAATCGAATCTTATTTAAAATAGTAAAAAGAATTGGATTATTAATATTTCTAAAGTCTAACATATTCCAATATTTTTTTATAAATTCAACAATTCCATCTGAGTAAATTTTTAGCGCTATTTCAGCCATAAATCCTGTCAAGAAAAACCATTCTACGCCACTGTTTGGATCAATTATAACAAAAATTATATTGAGTAGAATTAAAAAATCAAAAAACATCTGAAATATTCTTTTTAATTTTTAAAATATAATAGAAAAATCTTTAAAAATAAAAAAAATTAAAAAAATTACCTATGACGAACAAGTTTTTTAATGAATGTGCTCCATCTTCCATTATAAATTTCAGGAATGTATATTTCAAACAAAGTTTTTCTATCTTGTTTTTCCGACATTTTAATGTTTAATAGATCAGCCAAAAAAACAAATTCCTTAAAACCTAAATAAACTAGTTTAAATTTAAAATTTTTTTATCTTATTCAATTACTTAGAATGCCATTGTCGTCAAAATCCAATATTCTAAACAAAGCCTCTATTTGATCACTATTTATTTTTGGACTGACAAGTTTCATTAATTTAATAAACATATCTTTTGTAATTACACATTGATGTTCGGACCTGATTATCTCATTGTCCAAATTTACATTGGCCCTAACTGCACTTTCCAATAGCCGAATGGGAATTCTAATCATATTGAACGCGTCTTCCAGTTTATCGCGCTTTAGTTTAATGGTTTCCCTTACTTCATCTTTCAGATGTTTTTTATAATTTGTGTAGATAGTGGCTAGGATTATGTTTATAAAAATGTATAAATTTACTAGCATAAAAACTAGAAAAAAAATAACATATGCTCCATTTAAATCGTAGGCAGGCATCCTTGTTTTAGCTTTTAATTTTTTTCAAAAGTAAAAAAAATTCCTACATGACATCAGGAAAGTTGGCTGTAGTCACAGCTACATACAGATCCCACAAAGAATCTTCAAAATTTTGAAAATATAAATCTTGGCCATTGGCATAAGTCAACGGCTGACCATTTGCATTCCTTTAAAAAAATTCTAGTTTTATTTCTGAATTAAGACTAATTGATATAATTCTACGTTTTTTTTCTAAAAAGTTGCCATCCAACGAAGGAAAATATTAATAGCGAAACGAAAAATAAAGCGAATACATTTATTATATCTGGTATGGTTTTTCTGACATTCCTCATAGCTCTACGTAATTCTTTTCCTTCATACATATTGACATAGAGAAATACTCGCAAAAATTTTGTATAACGAAAAGCATTTATTCCAATTGATTTTAAAAAGATATAAATAGCTAAATCGATGAAAATTATTAAGATTGTAATTAGAAAAATGTAGTTTTTTTTGTCATTTAAAAAAAAACTAAGAATTTGAAAATTATAAGATTGGAACCATCTTAATGCATAAACAATCAAGCAAAATAATTCGAAGAAGGTTGGAATTAAAAAATGAACTGAAGATGAGTTTTCGATCAGAGGTAAAAGCAAATGCAAAATGACCAAGCAATTAATGCAAGAAACTAGGATTGGATTTAAGTAGGTTTCATATATTCTTGAAAAAAATATTAGTCAAATTATTCGTTTATTTATAATTAAAATGTACTTAAGTTTATCTTCTGTTTTTCCAAAAGTTAAATTTTCTAAATCTCTTGAGTCTTTTATTAATCTTGAGGCTATTGAATAGTCCTTAAAACACAAAATTAATTTAAATTTTTCTCTTATTTTTTTAGGATACAAGTTGAGTGGATTCTGTCCATCTTTCATTTTCACTATTTTCCAAATGAATGCCTATTCGATTGCTTTCGTCAATTATGTGAGCCATTTTTCATCATAGGTAAAATATTTAAGTGTAATAATATGCATTAAGTCAAAATTTTTGATTGTTTCTGTCATGTGCTATGAAATAAGATAAGAAAAATTTAAAATTCAACTTCAAAATTCAATTGTTCAAATTATTCGAGAGATAATTAAAAAGAAGCATTAAAGGCCACAAAATTTTTTTTGATTATATTATTGTTTTTAGATCACATTTTACAATAAAATCAATTAGACTATTCAAATGTTTTAACACTAGAAGCACCAAGCATTTTTTCAGGTTTTTTTAATTCATTAATTTTCTATATAAAAACTAAAATAATTTTAAAAAGTAATATCATTTTTTAAAGAAATTTTTAAAATCTACATTGTTCAAAAAATATATATACATTTAAAAAATCAATTCAGAAGATATGAGGATTTAAAAATTTTACAAACGAGTCATTTTGAGTCGTTTGGTGCTTCTAGTGTTAATAACCATGGAAAGACAGCTGGCAGCAAGAGAAATTTATTTAATTGATCCTAAATTTTTTTTAAAATTTTTAACTTATTAACGCATTGAAAAAAATGTTAAATAAATCAAATTAAATAAAAGAATAAAAATATCTTGAAAATAAATTAAAATTCTTTTTTAAATTAGAATTGAAAAACTTAAAAAACAGTTGAAAATTAGAGTTAAGCTTTCTTTTAACAATATGGAATTAAAACAGGGGTAGGGATCGGGTTCACTAAAAAATTGTATTGAATTACATAAATAGTTCCTAAATGTTTAAAGCATAAAATCAAAGTTACATAGATTCTATATAGCTTAAAGCACATTAAGTAGATAAAATTCAAGGAGGTCCGTTTTATTTTCTTATAAAGAATGATATAATATAATATACAATATAGAAAAACATGGTTCCATATGGCATTAAGTACATTAATTACATATAAGTCAAAGTTAAGAGAGAATTCACCTAGACATTCAACTGCAGGCTTTAAGGTTGCTATAATGCTAGGACATCGAGATTTCAAGGCAAGTAATGGTAGAGTAAATAAACAACTTCTTGTATTAAAAGGGATAAATTTTTCCTTTGATTTTTATTCTAAATAACAAATTTTTCAATTTTTAATGAATTTTGATACATTTCGTTTCCATTGCAAGGATTTATGCATTATTCATAAAAAAACAGACTGTCTTTTTAAGTTAAACTGCAAATTTGGAATTACTATTCATTTCGAACTTGTAGTTAATCTGAATTTAAATCTTATAACTACACTTTTTTATTACAAATTATGACTTATCACAGTCAAGATATTTTAACATTTTTGAATTTGTGATTATTCTGCAATAAGTTTTGGTAATAATAGATTAAAACTCTCGTCATTTATTTACAAGTTTAAATGCCACAGTAGTGAAAGCGTAAATTCTGATCCAAACTTGATTAAACAATTTTTGAAAAAAAAGCCTCAATGATTTGTCGTTAGAATTTTTATAAATTCAAATGTAACCATTTTTGGGTATCAAATTCGACCCCAAGTCCAGCTTCAAAAATCTTTTTGAAAGTATCAACTCAAGAACTACATCAAAAAATCAATCTCATTAGAAGAATAAAAGGCCTAAAGCTCAAAAACTCCCTTGTTCTATACAAAAATTTTTAAAAGCCTTATCCGTTCGATTTTCGATTATGCTATTTTTCCAATATGTTGTTCAACGCAAAAAATATCATCAGATATTCAAAAACCCCAATTTTTAGACACATCAAATTCTTTTCAATTATAAAAATTACTGACATGCAGAACCAGCTCAAAATTGAACTCAATAGAAACACGCTCAAAAGTTCTGGTCAATAAATTATTCATCAAAAAGTCAAACCACCAACAATCAAAATCAGACCTGGATGAATTTAACTCAATAGATGATACTTTAAACGCTAAGTTCACTTTGCTCTACTTAGATTTTAAAACAAAAGTTTCTTCAAATAGTTTTTTTTACTAGCGCTGGGCTAAAATGAAGGACTTAGTTTCATTTGATTCTTTTGAAAAATAATCAATTAAAAAAACAACATTAACCTAATAAATAAATGAACTAACTAACTGAATAAACTCGTTTATTGTAAACTAATATAAAAAATATTTTAAACAAGTTTATTTTCTAGCGATTGAATTTACACCACCCGAGAGGACAAAAACAGGCAAAAAACACTGTTTAAACGCTGTTTAAACGGCGTTTGGTTACTGCTTTTTGGGCGTTTTTGCTTTGTTTTTTTGAATTTGAAACGTGAGCGTTTTTGAATCAAAAAAATGAGCAAAAAACAAAATAGGGTGGTATTTAATTTATCATCAAATATTCAAAATTAATCATCAAATAATTTAATAAATAGCATTAAAATTTTATCATCGAAAAAAATAAATTTATCTTCAAAATATTTTTGTTTTTATCGCCAAAATTATTAAAATTTAATCAAAAAATTCAATTCAAAAAGTAGAAAAGATACATCAAAATTTTAATTTATTAAAATCAAAATAAATTAAAACATAAATTGTAAAAAAAGTCTATCTCATTAAAGCTTTTTTGACTAGTTTAGGTCTACCACGAGTTATTTTTTCACCAACATCAAGTTTCTTAGCATTATCTGGAATTTTAGTTAATTTATTTTTAACAGCAATATATATACAATGTTTGCATGTATAACTTTTTGAATATCTTGGACAATCAGATGAAATTCTACCATATTCTAGCCAATTATTTTCATATACATCAGCTGATAACTGTACGGTTCAGTAAGCACTTTCATAATTTACAAAATCATCAAAATTTTTCCAGTTTTTTTTTCAAATACGAATCTTGTACTTTTTTAACTAACTCTTGGCTTAATTCTAAAAGTGAATCTGTTGATTGAAAATATAATGGACGAGTATTTGCCTGCAAAACTTATTTCATTTCTTCGATTATTGCTAATGAAATTTCTTTTGTTTCCAACTGTAGATGTGTTCCTATTTGCCATAACTCAACTTCATCATTTGAATCAATTTAAAATAAATAAATTTCAGCTTCACAATTTTTTCTATCTATTGAACAATAATAATATTGTTTACTACCATATCTACTAGTATGTAAGATTTTTTTTTATTCAATTTCAATTGATTTTTCATCGTGGAAAGTCTTAACGTAAATAAATAATCTACCTTTGCCACGAAATTTTTTGTTCGGCTGAACATCCCATTTAATTCTTTATATTTTGTTTTTTTGCTGCATAATTTTTTTAATATGATCCACCTAAAAAATATTTGATGAAAAAAAAAATATTTTTGCTGATAAAAATTAAATTTTGATTGAATAATTATTTTCTTGATGATAATTTTGTGTAAAATTTTGATGATGAAATAATATTTATTTGATGATAAAAATAACCCAACAAAATATACCATTTAGGGTGTTTTGACGCGCCAAAAACATAAAAAAACTAAGGCATTTAAAAAGTCAATGATTTGCCTTTAGAATTTTTAATTTGTAATTCAAGTCATGACTTGTCACTAACCATAGATCATAAATCTAACGTAAAAAAGACGTAATTTTTTTCTTAAAATCTAAAATATTTTTTGCTAATAAAAGTTTATCTAAAGTTTTTCTATGAGGAATTTTGGCTGTAAAATAATTAGTTTTTTTTTTTAAAAAAAATCAAATTAAAAAAAAATTGTAATTATTAGCAATAAAGTAAAAATAACAACTAAATTAAAATAAGCAAGTTTTATTAAAAAAAATCAAATTCGCTATTTGACAAACAAGCTATATAAATGACTATAATAACTTTGCTTATTAAAAACTTTAAAAATACTTTTTCTATTAGAAACTCAAATTTTAATGATTGTAGATATTTTTAATGAAACCAAATTAAGATGTTTCCAAAGAGATTTAATTAAATTTTAAATAAAAAATGTATTTCAGAATAAACAAAAATATATATTTGAACTAGTTTTCTGATAGTTTATCTGTAACAACTAAATTTTAAAAAAAATAAAATAATTAATAAAATTTTTTATTTCGATTTTAATATTTGCAAAAAATTAATTGAAAATAAAAAAGTGTTATTTTTTTCTTTAATTTGGTCACGGTTTTGGCTCTCCTGACGAAATTATTAATTTTTTTAGCGATTCTAATTTAGCCTTTTCAAATATTTCAAAATCATATAGTCCTTTAAAGCCCCTTATATTTGCCGCTTGATTAAAAGCATTTCTAAAATATTCATTTTGTAACAAGCAAACCAAAGACTTGACAATTAATGTAAGGTATGATATCCAAACAAAAGTAGTGTAAACAGGACGCTCGACCACATTACTATCATCATAATTTTCATTGCTAGTGTTATATGTTCGGTAAAAATGAATTATAAATGTAGGTAAAATTAATAAATAGTTCAGTATTAAAATAATGAAAATTGATATTGCTTTGCCTCTTTCGGTTTTGTACTTAAATTGGGCCAAAAGTTGATTTCTTACATGAAAATCATTGCTACTATTTTCTTCGTCGGTTTGATTTATTAAATGCTCATAGTAAATGACATTTTCAGGTTGCTTTGTAATATCTAAGCCTTTGACTATTGAGTTTTCCTTTTGTTTTTTTCGTTCAATTTTATTATCAGTCGAAAAGATAACTTGAATAGTCAAAATTGAAAAAACAATACCAATAATAAATGGTATGGTAAGAGAAAACCAAAAAAAAAACCACAGCCACCATTGGAATTTTTCGTATATATAGTCACACTGGCTTTGAATCTTGAAGTATTGAATGTCTTGATAGTTATCAAAAAATGGAATGAATGCAATAAAAATGTCCAAAAGCCAAATAATTCCAATAATTATAAACACTTTGTGACCTGATGATTTGGTCAGCAGTTTTTCCTGTTTATCATATTTGAGACGCTTGGTGAAATTGTTGATGTGCCATATTGGAAATTTGTATTTTATGAATCTTTCAATACAGAGTACCATTAAACCATGAAAAGTTAGGCCTAAAAATAGTGTAGTAAAAAACGTCTGAACTCTACAGCCATTAAAACCGAGAGAGTTTAAATTATAAACTGCATAACCACTTGGAACTAGAATAAAAAACGAGCAAAGAAAATCAGCCAATATTAAATGTGTGAGTAGAAAATTTGATTTATCGATTCGATTAAGTCGTCTTAGTTTGAGAAGTGTTATTAAAAATGAAAAATTGAAAATAAAACTAACAATCAATATTAAAGCACAAACAATTGTAAGGAAAATGTTGCTTTGGCCCACAGTTTCATCAGTCATTCTGTCCAACAATAATATTAAACATGAAATTTAAAATGAGTTTTTCGTTTAAAAATAAGTTTTCTCTTTAGAATTTTATTTTACTTTGTTTTGGTTTCAGATTTTAAGTTAATTTTAATAAATTATAAATAAAATTGCTTTAAAAATTTCTAAAAATCGGTAAATTCACTTGTTTCTAAGGAATTTGTTTTCAATGTTTATTCAAAGTTTAAATTTGCTCAAAAAATTAAGTGCATATTTTTTTGTTTATTACTAATATTGGTCTTTTATTGACCTCGACTCTTCTATAATGCAATAAATTCTCTTCTAATTTTTAAATTTTTATGTTAAAAAAATAATACAAAATTAAATGGACTTCTTTAGATAGTCACGTTCTTAATTGAACTTTTTTTTTAAAATTAACCGAGAATGCTTTTAAATTGGTTGCTTAGATTTTTTAGATATTCAATCTTTTGTGACTTATAATATTTTAATATAACTAATTTTGTAAATTCCCAACAAATTTAATACAAATAAACAAATTTATTCAACCAATAATAAATTTATTAAATCAAACAAAACATAATTAAAAAAAAAACAAAATATGTATTTTCAGAAAAAAAAGATAAACCGAAATTTTTTTTGTTAATATTTACCAAAATAATTAATTAATTAATAAAAAAAGTAATCTATATAAAATCATTTTTTTGTGCAACCGTTCCGACAATAATAACCTTTTTTCTTTTTCATTAACACTAGAAGCACCAAAATTTCTAACTACTAGAAGCACCAAAACGAGTCAAAATGACAAAAATCAAAAAAGAGTCATTTTGACTCGTTGGTGCTTCTAGTGTTAAAGCATTGTATTTTACAAAAAATTTACTAGCAGTTTCAAGATTTTCTGAGAATTTCGCTTTCTTTGAAGGGATTTCTAACTCATTATCACTTGTTTCATCGAATGATTTTTGTATTTAATTTTCGGTCAATTGGACGCAATCAGCCGGTTGATGCTGTAAACAAGGTCTAGTTTTTTTGTTGGCCCCCTTTTTTGGCTTGTTATTCAATGGGATATCCATGCCAATATTGCTAAAAATTACCATTTCTAAAAAAAATTAAATATTAGCAAATAAAAGAAAATTTAATAAAAAATATTACTAAAAGATCATATGACAATAATATAAATATTTTAACCAAAACCGGAAAGTTTCCAATTTACTCTGTTTATTTCAATGATACGAACTGAATTAACAGAATAAATCATTTCTTCGAAACTTTATATTAAAATGAATAACTTATGATACCCATCTTGCCCTTTTTTGACTTGACTTTAAAATTTTTTTTTTCAAATAAAAGTCAGTATTAGTTATATTTTTATTTAAATTAAAGTTTTAATTTAAAAATTAAATGTCAAAATTAATAAGATTAAATTATTCGATAATTGGTCAGTCACTTGACTTCCAAAAATTTCCAGTCAATTCAAAAGATTTTTATTGAAAAAAGAATTTTCAAAAAAACTTGACTTGACTTAGACTTTATGACTTTTGAACAACTCTGATTGTAATCATTGAATTTTCCTTTCGAAGGAATAAGCAAGGAAAAAGTTAATCATTAATATTTCTTATCGACATTCTGATTTCATATTTTCTTATGAAATAGAAAATCATTTTTATAAATTCTTTTATTTTTTCTTTATAAAAAATAATTTTGAGTTTATTGTAAAAGTATCCGCAATAGCTTTCCTCTTCGTTTAAGAAACCTAAAGAAAAAGAATTTTAATGAAAATTGGATTGAATTTAGAAAAAAAAATCAACAGATATAAGTAAAACATTGTATTTTTTTTTTAAATATTTTTAAGTCTTATAACCCTAATATTGATAATTTAAAACCAAGCTATTTGAGGCTTATTTTTTGTTAAAATTAGTTTCTAAAAAAAATTATTTTTTACTTCATTTATTTTGAATGATTTATCTTACAAATTTCAAAATTATTTGCATCATTTGAAAAAAAAAGAAAAAGGTATTTCAAAAAAAAAACAAACGCATTTCAAACGATTAAATATATTTTAAAATTAGTCTCTAGAATAGTAAAAAATGAAATTTGGATTATTTTGAAGATATTTGATTTAAATTCATGTGCATTTTAATAATTGACCAATCTTCAAGAATATCATAATCTTGAAGTGAGTAAACAATGAACGGACTTCCGTGAAATACCATAGGTGGAGAGTTGCTTTTATTCGAGTTGTTATTTTGGCCTGATTTTGGCGATTTTTTAGTTTTCTTTTTTTTTGTGGATTCTTCATGAAGTAATTGTTCATTATTAGACTCACATATGGAATTTGGACTAGTATTTGTGCTCATTTTATCTGATCCATTAATATTGACATCTATTTCAAGATTATCAATATCATTTTTGAGATTTTTGGCCGAATCGGATCCTGAGTCGATCAAATTGTAGTCGAGAAGAAATTGACGTCGTTTCTCTTCAATTTCTTTTATTTCATGCTCCAATTTGGTTACATATTTGTCAAACAAATTCTGTTTGTCATTCTAAAAAACATTCATTTATTATCAGATTAATTGTCTAAATCTTAATTTACTTCTAGTGTTTTTTTTATTGAAATTTCTTCGTATTGATATGTATGATCGATGTTTTTAGTTTTATAATCTTTGAGGAGTTCTGAAAATTAAAGAACATTAAAATTAAATTAACATTTATTTAAGTTAGAAAAAAAACAAATTTTAAATTTATGTGTTTAGTTTTTAAAGGATCAGTTGGCTAATTTAATACAATAAATTTAATATCGCATAGAAATTAAAATTTATCTCAAATTTATAAAAATTATTTTAAAAATAATCTTTAACTCCGAAGGCCAGAGGCCTATGTTTTAACTCGATTTTTTACTTTTTTTCAACAAAAAATTGTTTTTTATCAAGAATTAAAAAAATTTATTAATTTTTTTATGTGAATTTTAAAGAAGTTAAATTTATTGAATAAAAAACAAAGAAAAAAAGTAACAGAGAAAACCTTCCTGATCTGAGTTTTAACATAAATTTTAAGAATTTTAAAATTAATTGATTAATAGTTTTTTTTTTATTAGAATTCAAAAAAATAAAAATGAAATTTAAACTTTAAAGTCTTTCTATTTGAATCATAAAATTAAAAATCATATAATAAGGAACACTCATTTTAAAGAAGCTGCAATTAGAGGTAGTTTTGACACTTTTTTCTAATGCTTGCTTATACAATTATTATATTTTTTTATTTATTTTGGCCACTTATACCAAACACACAGTATACCGAATTGATGAAGATTCAATGTGATTTTCCTAAGATACCAATCACTAACATTATTGATATTGTGAAGAAAAAAGCACCAAAAAATAATATATAGAAAAAGTTAAAAGCTATTTTATGTATTAATTTAATTTTTTTTCTTTCAATAATTTTATAATTTAGACAATATTTGTAAATAATAACATAAGAGCTAAGAAGAATTTTATTTATAGTTTTCGAACTATTTCGCTTGCTCTGTTTCCTATAACACTCAATAAATTTCTTTAAATAGCGGAATAATTGAATTTTAGAGAAGTTATCAATTCCTTAATCGAAAAATTAAAAATTCTGAAATAAATTTCTGGATTTGCGTTTTTAAATACAAAATTTTAATTTAAAATTTGAATTTAATGTTTTTTAACTTTTAACTCTCTGTTTTTTGATAAATATTTTTCAAAAATTTATCAGTAGCCGTTTTAAAAATACTATTAGCCAGATATTATAGTAAATTAATTAAAAATTTTACTAAACTCTATTAAGATTCAAATTAAAAAAGTAATTATATCATTTATTTATCTTCAGCTCCATATTGCCAAGCAGTAATGAGCTTAGATATTCTTGTTAGGATGTCGCAGCAATAACTACTAACTAACTAACTAATTCATATTTTAAACACAAGATCATTAGAAAGTAGCATGTCTGATTAGAGTCTCCTTATTAGTTAGTCATAGCTTATTTTGAAGCTCTTGAATTGCCAAAAAAGTGAATCCAGTAAACATACCAAAATTTTTCTATGATTAATTTTGGGCAAATAGAACTTTGAGCCATTTATTGATTTTGATCGCACCATCTTTCATTCATTCTTACATCATAAAGAATTGGCCTAAATCTAAATTTACCCAATTATCTGTTAACTGTGGTTGTTCAAATAAAAATTTTTCTTTTAATTTTTTTTTTTATAAAAATCAAATATAAATAAATACACAGTTAAAAATCTTAATAATATTGAATATAAATAGTGAAACAATATAATAAAGACAATTTCCGTCCCCAAAAGTTTGTATAGGTAAATATTGTCTCATAAAAGCCTGATTAAGTTGATTTGCAATTCGATTATCAATTTTAAAAGTTGAATTAAAGAATATTTACATTTGTTTAAATTAAAAGTTACCTTTTAAATGGTAATAAACTTTATTTTTGCCAACTTAAGGAGTATTTTTAAGTTCAAAGTTAAAGAGATTTACTTTTTAACTCAAGTACTTCAAAATGAGTTTTATTTTATTTTTTATACTTATACCAAGAGAAAGAATGAACTTTTATCGACATTTTTTTCTATTTCATTAGCCTATTCTTATTCACTGAGAAAAAAGCTATGTCTGTTGAATTAAATGATTTTAGATATTAAAAAATTATGACCATATCCAATTATTTTTAGCCACAGAAAAATCATACATTTTTTTAGTAATTGGATTTGAAAAAATTAGCATTATATTGATTTACTAATGAAAATTGTACAACACAAATACCCAAAAACACGCTAATACTCCCCTAGATACGAAATAAGGAAATTTTCTAAAAAATCTTTTAAATATCTTGAAGAAAATATGGTAGCAAAAATAACTTTTAAGACTCTATAGCAAAACATTTTGACTTCTTGCCAGTTTATTTTGACAAAAAAATCGCTTCTAGACACTTTCGATTTTAAGAAATCAAAAAATAATATTTTGATTTCTTTTAGACAAATTAGTTTTGATGGGAAATTATGTGAATTTTTTTAGACATTTTCTTGGCTGACAAATTTCTATGAACCTTGTAATAATTTTGCAAACCGTAAAGTGACCCAAATCAAATTTCAGACATTCTAATTTTTAATATTTATGAGATTCTAAATAAGATTACATAAATTAAAGAATAAATTTATCTTCAATTTATTAAAGATTAAAATTTTTAAAAATTTAGACCGCTACAACTGGAAAATTTCTTATGATATTTCAAGTGATTTAAATCAAAATTGAAAATAATATAAAATTATTTTAGAATCATTGATTTTTTTTAGTCAAAAGATTACGGTGGGTAGGACATACTAGTGATGGAAGAAAATCGAATAAAAAAAGAGTCCTGCAATGGGAACCGAAAGGTAAGCAATGATTTGGAGGGCAACAATCATGAAAGAGCTCAGTAAAATATGAATGACATGGGGTGAAGCAAGGGTTAAGGCAAAACATCAACTAAATAATATCAAAATTTTCACGATAATTTTTAATTCGATTTGCTTGGTAATATTTAATTATAGGAATTATAGGTATTTTCTATAAATTTCAGAATGTCTATTATTTTAAAGTATCATGATCAATGTAAAATTGATTCAAATGACACGCAAATAGATTTCATCACTATTAGTTTCCGAAAAAAAATAATCAAATAAACAATCACATTAGCTACCTGCCAAGTTTATTCGTACTTCCATATTTTGCTTCAATTTTTGATACGGATTAGTAAATTCTTCGGCTGTTTCATCCTCAATTTCTTTAAATTTTTGCTCTAATAGAATTTGTCTTTCGAAAATTAGAGCATCCTTAAGCTTGGCAAACAGCATTTCAAGCTCCTTTAAATCATTTTGAATAGCAGCACGTCTTCGATCATACTCGTCCTCATCAGCTTTATTTAAATAGGATAAAAAATATTTAAATTTTTTTTGCTAAAAATTACCAATGGTTTCTTCGCTTTCATCGCTATTCACTGATTCACTGTCTTCGATGTGATCTTTCGTTTCATTTGCTTGGCAACCAGTCATCTTTGAGCTTTATTAAAATTTCTTAGCGAAATATTTTTCACAACATTTTGAAAACCAGTTGTAAGCTCGTATAAGAGTTCAAATCGAGGCTTAAAAATTATTCTGCAAAGTACTTGATAAAAGATGGAAATTTCATGCATTTAAACTGGCTATCAATGATATAAAAATTAATAATAAATACCTTTTGGGTTCAGAATTAAGTTCTTTAAATTAGCTTTGAGTTTGATTTTTTGAAATTTCATACATACAATTCTTTGCTTCTCAATGAGTTTATAATAGCTGTGGATAGGAGAATTCAAAAATTTTTTTTTTAATACTAATAAAAAAAATATAATAAATGCATGCTAATTTCAATAATTCATTATAATTTTTTTATTGAAAAGTATTTTATTTTGTCCGATTCGGTTCTTCTATTCGTTTATGAATTTTACCTTGTGTGTATGGTCTATTTGATCTGTAGAGTTCTTTTTTGTCAAAGTAACCTCAAAAATACAGAACAAATGTTCAAACGGATGTCATATTGTCTATATCATCCAGATGAATCGATTGATATATAGAAATCCATATTTTTATGATATATTTTATTAATACGGCTTCCGGTTTATTCTTGAATTATGCCTATTTGTTTACTTGTTCGGAATTATTCTGGTAAACAGAAAATCAAAAAGAGAAGAAGAGAAGTTAATTTTGTTATAACAAATGAAACTATGTTAAATCTGCATACACAAAATGATTTCAAGTTTTACTTTAGAAAAACGCTTACTTTGGAAAATTTGCTAAGTTGAAATGGTTCGAATAATTACATAAATTTTAGCTTGTAGAAATTAATAAGCTTTTTTAAGGAATAAAATGTTTTATAAATCAAAATATATGTAATGTGTAGATACAATACAAATTTGTTTATCAAAAAAAAATTTGTTATTTAATTTAATCATTTTAAATTTTGAATTTTGCATTTTCATATCTTAATATCTTCTTGTATCTTTGATGCAATATTTTAGAAAATTTTTTTAAAAAATTAGTCATACTATTGCTTGATGTCTTGAATAATTTATCTACTATAATTTATTAAATATATTTAATATATTTCATTTTACTTTATTTGGCAATTTGTAGATAATAATATTAATAAGAAGAAGAATAAGCAACGATAGGTTTTACCCTGTAAACGAAACCCATATAGGGCTCGCTATAGTAGCTGTCTTTGATTATACTTCAGTTACTAAAATGTTTGTTTTTGTTTAATTTCAATTAAATTTATTTCAGTTTATCGATCATCCGTTTAAATGCCGTTTTTGTCTTGGATTGTAAAGCCTCCGGTGGTAGCTCGTTCCAACTCTAAACCACTCTATTTGTCAAAAAGTTCTCTCTTGGCGTACTTCTAGTGAACTGCCTTGCAAGTCGGTGTTTGTGCCCTCTAATACTACCAGCAGGGCCATCAATTGATATAGAGTTAGTCAGTTTGTTGTGATTATGAAGGTCAACAATACTCAAGCCATTTGTGATCTTGAAATACTCTATAAGATCTGATCTACCTCTCCTCACTTCCAAAGTTGTAAGCCCAAGAACCTCGAGTCTACGCTCGTACAATAAATGTCTAATACACCTTACCACTCTTGTTGCTCTTCTTTGCATATTTTCAAGTAGCTTTGTGTCCTTCTTTGTTTTTGGACACCATGCACTGACAGCATATTCTAAATGAGGCCGTTCAAACGCTACATACAACAACTTGAACGTCTTTATTGTCCAATACTTAAACACTTTTGCCAATTGACCAAGCACAAAATTTGCCTTTTTTGCTACAAGGGAGGCTTGATATTCCCATTTCAATTTACAATTAATGAAAACACATAAATCTCTTTCCACCTCCGTTTCACACATATCTTTGCCATCCATTGTCAATTTGATTGTCAAGTGCTTGTTGTTGAAAACCATAAATTTGCATTTTTCACCATTACCCAGTCGTCAGTCCAACTCGATAGCTTATCAACATCCCCCTTAAGTTCCATAATGTCGTTGGAGCTTCTTTTAGTTGATATTAGCTTCGTGTCGTTCGCAAACTGTGCAAGATGTGTCTTAATTCTTTTTAAGAATCTGATCGCGTAGTTAAATACATATTTAATCAACTCAATTTTATTAATATAGTTATCTTTGTCATTTATTAAAGTAATAGTTATAGCAATATTTCTATTGTACCTTAATTCATTAAAAATTTAAAAGTTATAATTTGAGCATTTATTATTTCACAAAGATAATAATAAAGTAATAAATATAGTATAAATATTTAGATGACAAGTGCTTAATTTTATAAATAATCTGGTAATATTAATATTTTAGATTTTGTCTCAATTAATCTAAATATTTAATCAATTTTAATTATTACAAACCTTTAATAAATATATTTGATATTTTCGAAATTTTGTTCTGAAATCTAAAATTACCTTTTAAGGCTTGTTTAGGATTCATTTTTAAAACCAATACAAAATTTTTTAAATATAAAGATGACATACAAGTTATAATATCAAAATGGAATGAGAATCAAAAGCTTTCTCAGCAGCTCAGTCAAATTTAAATTATTGAAAACTTATTTAAATCCAAGAAAATGGATATAAAAATTTATCTCTTTTTTTAATTATCTGCATCATTTGTTTTGTTGTACTAAATTTATTTTATTATATTTTTTTAATGAAAAATATGAAAATTTATTTCAGTTTACATTTTTGAGAAATAGAAATGTTTTATGTTATAATGTTTTATTTTTTTGGTTAAATTTTAACGATCAAATATTTTATTAAATTTATACCAAAAATAAAAACCAAATAATTTGTTTTTCTCAAATTATATGTAATCGTAAGAAGCACAAAATGTCCATTTTTAGTTTTTTCCTTTTCAAATAGATTAATATTTGAAATAAATTGGCTTGATTAATAGAAACTGTAATTGAAATTATTAAAAAATATAGTAATTTAAAGGTTTTAAAAAAAATACAAAAAATCAAATTGTACTGAAAGTACAACAGGATAAATATTCATTTTCAAATATGATATGAATTGTGCCTAATTTTTCGATAATTTAATCTAAAAAAATAAAAACTTATGTTACTTAATAACTTAATTTTATTGCAATAAAGCTAATGAGTGTTATTTGATTTTTTAATATTTCATTGTTGAAACCTTTAATAAATTTTAAAATCTAAAACTCAAAAAATATTCGACGCAATATTAATGGCCATTTAGTAATATTAACTAATATATATTTTTAGGGGAAAATTAGTTTGAAATATAAGATAAAGAGCATATTCTAAAATTAAAAATTTCAAATAAATATGTTGAATTCGATATAACCGGATAAAAAAAAGAATTTTTAAGATTAAAATGAATTGGTGGTCATCCAAGGTTTGAATTATTTGACTGATTGCTGTATTTTAATCGAATTGTTTGTTATAATATAAGAAAATAAGATTTAAAAAGATTAGAAAAAATTGAATAATTTATTATTATTATTATTTATTAAGTTCAAGCCTCATAGGCAAAAGATAAGAAAAAAATAAAATAAAAAATAAAAAAAAAAGTCAAATTAGTTCGATGTCGTATTATAAATACCAATTTAAGTTGAAAAAATTGAATAATATTTAATTAAATTAAGAAAATATTAACGTTTTTTACAAAATTGATTAGAATTTACGCAAACATTTGTTTTTTATTTTCTTTACAACTTTTTCTAACACTGTCTAAGAAGTATTCATTGAAATAATAATAATAATAATATTCAAGAAAATAATGAAGTGTTAAAACATCATTTGTTTTTATTTCAGAGGGCAATCATGTGAGCGAATACGGTAATTCAAAAAAGTTTGTTATATCATGTTAAATTTAAAGAAAAATTAAAAAATATAAACTTTAATCTAATAAATAATGAGTTGTCTTTTTAGACACATTTTATTTATTTTAAATTAAAGTTTAAGTTAATTATTAAATATCAGAATGAAAAAGGTTTCTTTTTAAAGTTTTACACTCTGAGTTGAACTAAGCAAATTTGACTGAAAGGATGAACTAAATTCCATTCCAAACTACTATATATTACGCAAACTTAATTTTTGTTATAATATTAGATTAGATTTTTAGATTAGTTGTATACTACTTTGATTTAAAAAAACGAGGCATTGTGAATTTTTGAACAAAAAACAAAAACAAAAATTTTAAATTAAAATAACTTTTTTTTCTAAGGGTCTAAAAACCATCCTGCAAAATGTATCAGCTGATAAAACAATTTTATTCAATGTGCAAAAGGGATATGAATTAAAAAATTATTAAAATTAAATTGCAAAGTTTTTGCACGGACTAAATTTGAGTGATTCATACCTTGTATCAGCTGATACATTTTGCAGAACGGTTTTTAGACCCTTAGAAAAAAAGTTATTCTAATTTTAAATTTTTGTTTTTTTGTTCAAAAATTCACAATGCCAAAACGAAGTACTTTTGATTGCAATTAAATAAAATTTTGACTCGATATTTTTCTGTTAAACAATTAAAATAATCTCTATTTTTTTTAATAAAAGATTATCTCAGCTATATAAAAAATGTCAATTAATTTATTATCTAGTTCATGATTAAAACAATTCAAAAAGGTAATAAAACTTAACTTAAGAGATAAAATTTGCGCGTATGCTTAGCTTGTAGAGATAAATCAAAATTACCGAAGTTGATACTCATTAATTTTGATTTATTTTTCTTTTTTGTATGTTGTTTGAAGAAGAATATTTAAGATGAATGAAAAATCCATTAACAGCTATCTCAATTTGATATCAAGTGTATTGAACAAATTGTATTCTAGTGTTTGCTAGAATTGAATATGTCTAAGATGACAAATCTAAGTACAATCAAGTGTTTTGATATCAAATTTTTCAAACAGCTAAAATCTAAACCAATTAAAGGTATTTTCTATGTTCAAAAGCTGTAAATACGATTATTTAACACCACTTGAACTTAAATATTTTAAGTTTACATTAAAGATATATTCATAACAAAATAGACTATCGTGTTTCTGAATTAAATGCCGATGTTTTGACTATTGTTTAAATTAAATCTAATAATGTGTTTATTTTATTTTAGCACCATTGATCGTTTTTAAATATATATATGTCTTTTATCTGAGTATTTTTAGATATTGTTAATGTGATAAAAAATTTTTTATTGTTTATAACAAAATAGATATGATTGTAGCAAATGTATTCAAGTCATGTATGCAATTAATTCGGATGATAAAATAAATTGATTAAGTTAAGGTGCTAAGAGAAAACAAAGAGCGTGAATAATTAAGTATTGACTAAATGTCTAAAACAACAAAATCTCACGTGTATCTAATTCTAGTCCTGAATTGAGGACTTTTGAATCGGATTTCTTTCACGAGATTTATATTTATGCTTTGAATAATATTTCTAATTTATGAATTTAACATTCAATTTATAAAATGCATGATCTACTGTATTTTAATTTAGACTATAATAATTTTTACTTTTTTAATATCCGAATTAATATGCGTACGTGATCGATATGGCTTTAAAACATTCGTCAACAAGCCTAATCAGAAGAAAAACAACCTTATAAGTTGATCTCTATTTATTTTAAAGAATTTTATTTTCGTCTTAATTGCACTAAACATAGACTAAATAAGTTGCTCTCTGTTTAAGGTTTAGTTAAATTGGCGAATTTTGCTTCAGCTTTTTAGCAAAGTTACTTAAGCATTCATTAAAGAACAAACTAGGCGTTTAAATGCTACTTTGGATTTGATGCGTAATTTATAAGCTTTTAACTTTAGTGTCTAACAGCTAGCACTGATTCAGACTCGACTCTTTTGTTTGTTTAGGCTTTTTAATTTTTTCTTAGCTAAATATTTAAAAAACTGGACTTTGACTAAAAGCTTTTTCAAAAAAAATATTTATTTTCGTTCAAAGAAATTATAATGACCGATTTTTTTTTGAATTAAATGAATTTTATATTCCAATATCATAGAAAAAAATCATGATTTTTTCTGCTTTTTCTTAAATAGGTGTTTTTCAAAGGAGTAAATTTTTCTAAATATATTTAAATGAACCCTGTATTGGCAATCGTTTTCTAGTGTTATATAAGTATTGAAATCTAATATAAATAATTTAAATTGACATCTTTACAATGATAAACGAGATTAAAAGATTTTATTGTATTGTTTGTAAATTGATAGACTTAGATACAGTATGATTTTCAAATAAAATCACGCTCATTTTGTATATTTTCTAAACATTTAATAAAATAGTAATCAAATTTTTTTCTACATTGAACATTTTTTAATCTAGCCGAATTTAACTTTGAAGGGTTCATCATATAAATTGGAAAGAGGTCAGTAAAAATCTTCTAAAGCTGAAAAAATATTTTAAAAATTAGTAACACTATTTTGAACTAAATTACTAAATGGATTCATAGGTGTTTGTTCATCACTAAAACACCCGTCTTTTAAATATGGTTACCAATTTTCATGCAATTTTTTTAATCACATGCAAATTTATTAATATTTAATCGTTTTTGGATTAAAAAAAAATTAATGTCTTAAAAGTCAAACTAATAAGCTAAAATTGATGAAAAATCTAAATGTGTAACAATTTTCAAAAAAAAAAAAATTTTTCATTATTGATAAGACTTTCGACATAAAAAGAGTCTAACAAAGAATTAGAGCGTTTATTTTTGATTTTTTTTGGACAATTAACACCAACAATTTCTAAAAACTAACATTTTTTAAAAATAATTTAGGCTGTGGCTTAAAATAGCTAAGAATGGTCAATAAAACCTCAGTCTTAGTTCTTATATGTGTCGAAAAGGAAATTTAATTTTTTTTTTAAAAATAAAAACTCCTGAGTCTTTTATTTAATGTGATAAACAGTTTATTTTTTGTTTTAAAATTTTAAAAATTTTTTATTTTTTTTAAATTTAATTAAGCCCTATGAAAACTAATTTTGAGGAAAAAAAGCTAGGACATAAATAACAAATTTCAAATCGACTTAAGATTTTCATTGACTATTTTATTGACATCAATAAAAAACAATTTTGTTTTTAAACAAAGAGTCATTTTTTATTTTATTTTATTACTTTTTATTCAAATACAAGCATTTAAAAATCATGAAAATTATGATAGTTCAAAGTCAAGACTTTAAAGTTTCGAAGTTAAAACAATTAAATCAAAGAAGAAAAGATAATACTTGAAAATTTATTTTTTTAAAAATATTTGGTTTTCTTTTAAATTAAATTTTTTTGCCAGGTATAGAAAAGAGAAAAAGAAAATTTTTTTTTCCATATTAAAATGATAGAGCAATTAATTGACATTGGACTAACCTTTGCTTAGAAATGAATGTCAAGTTTGTTATTATTCGTTGTTTAACTGACCAAACAATAAAACAAAATCGGACAAAAATTAAAGTCTTAACATGCACGAATACGCTAAACATTTAGCTCTCGTTTAAACTTTTCTTACACTCACATACATTTATTATTTATTTATAATCTTTTTCTCTCTCACAATATGGTCTCTTAAACTCTTTCTCTTACAATTAATTACACTAACGAACTTTTTATTATTATTTTTTTATTTCATTAACGTTACTTCCTCATTTAGATCGAATGCCCAATTCGATTGTTTAACGAAATGAACGACATGTTGATACAAGAACAGCAACGAGTGAACGACTCGTTGTCCCATTCTAATCTGATAAGTCCAAGCACACGTCAAATGACGTCCGATGACGACGACTCGGGCTGTCCCATCGAGGAGTATTCGTGGGTGCCACCGGGTCTAAAAGCCGATCAAGTTCATCAGTATTTTTCTAGCATACCAGAAGAGAAAATTCCATATGTAAACTCATTCGGCGAAAAGTACCGCATCAAACAATTGCTCTATCAGCTACCTCCACATGACAACGAAGCACGCTACTGCAATCCACTAACACAAGAAGAGGCCGAACAACTTAAACTATTCAGTCAACAGAGAAAACGCGAATCGCTCGGCCGAGCAGTGGCTCGTCAAATCCCATTGACCAATTCGGCTAAACTAGAGTGCAAGAACTGCGAGAAGCCGATCGAAAACGGCTCTATTGGCATATTTGCGGCTCGTGCCGGTCCCGAGGCCTGTTGGCACCCGGGTTGTTTCTCGTGCGGCTGCTGCAATGAGCTTCTAGTCGATTTGATTTACTTTTACAATTCAATAGACGACAAGGTTTACTGTGGTAGACATCATGCCGAGCTGTTCAAGCCCCGGTGTCCGGCTTGCGATGAGATAATCTTTTCGGACGAGTGCACCGAGGCCGAAGGACGCTCCTGGCACATGACTCACTTTGCCTGTTTCGACTGCAACGAGCTACTCGGCGGTCAACGCTACTTCATGAAAGCGTCAAAGCCCTATTGCTGCAAATGCTTCGAAAAAATACACGTGGAATTTTGTGCCACGTGTGGCAAAGCGATAGGGGTCGACCAGGGTCAAATAAGCTACGAGGATCAGCATTGGCACGCCACTGACGAGTGCTTCAAGTGCTATACGTGTTCAAAGTCTCTCAGAGGCGGTCTCATGTTCATTCCCCGACATGGCGTTATATACTGCTCGAACAATTGTCTTAGAAACAAAAACGTCAAATATTTACTCGATCCGGTCCAAGAGCTGGCACAAAAGGTCGACAACCTAGATCTGCTTAACCAGTCACGGTCGCGCCGGCCATTCGGCATTTATGACGAATACTCGAATGGCGACCCTTTGATGCAAAAAAATCTCATTCTAAAACAAAAACTTAGCGAACAAGTAAACAACAGTTTCGACGATCTGGACTCGGTTGAGGTTATAAGTCTTAGTCAGCACAATTTTGTCAAGTCACGGTACACACAAGAAAAGCCAATACTTAGCAAAAAACAACCCGTGTCGATTCTAAAGCGTAGTGAAGATTGCGACAGAATGTATCCGATAAGTCGACCAGGTGCTAGTTTGCCGCGCAATCTAAACCAGCGTCAAGTTAACCGCACTTTGGACTCGATGAACGTGACGCTGAATCCGGGCCGCAAACGCGTTCAATTTGCGACGACTCCTCAGATGCAAAGTGCGTCGTCGGAGGGCGATTTGAGCGGCCAGCGGGCCCATGTACATCGACGCCCTGTCGAGCCCAGTCGCCACAAACGACACGGCTCGCATCGACGATCATCGAGTACCAGCAATTTTAACGCGTGTCGATCGCATTTTAATCGAGGGGAACAGCGCTCCTCTTTCCGACAGTTCTCCAATCGGAGTCTCAACGGCGTGGAACATGTCTACCCGGACTCAGACTACTATGACCCGGAGTCGTGCACATGTGACTATGACGACAATCAATGCAGCACATGCAGTTCCAATACGACCACATCGACTGACTCCGAGTCCGACATGGACGATTTCGGCTGCGAGACTCTTGAGCAGTATTACAGATTTTACAATGCTAATTTTAACAAACAAGGCTTTGATCAGCGCGGCGTGGCTAAAATTCCACCGCAGGGCTCTATGACCCGCAGGTACAATTCCGGAGTGAAGATTAGCTATGTGGACACGTTGCCTTTGGCTAGGACTAATCCTGCCCCGGCCAAGCCCAAAGAGCCCAAGGAAAAAAAGTCACTTCTTAAGCTTGGCAAAAAGTCCAAGTCTAAATTCAAAAAGGACAATTGTGTCGTACAGTAGCAAATTGCCGCATTTAAAAATTAAAATATTTATGTTTTTTTAAACCTGTTGATTTTTTAGGATTCAAAAATCTATTGATTAATTGTTCAATTTTAAAAGCCCGTTGTTTGTTAAAATTTAAGCTGGAAAATTGCTCTCTCTTTTTTTTTTTTTTTCTCATTTCATTTTTGTAAATTTTTTATCTTAATTATGGGTTTTATTATGCATACATTTAGATTTTATTTGTTTTGTACAAAAAATGAATGGATTTTTCTATTTTCAATGAAGTTTTTTTTCTAACTATATTTTCTAATCTGGGTGTATGTGTTCGTGTTTTATGCACTTTTCTTTTTTCTCATTTGCTTCACTCAAAATGTGAAATTTTAACACAAAATATTTATTTCTCATACTAATAGATGAATAAGTTGAATTTTTAGAAAAGAGCTGGTGTCTTTCATTTTTTGTTCATTGTCATAATTTGATTTATTTTAGACTTGAAGATTTTTATATGTGTCCTTAACTCTAATTCAAAAATATGCTAGGCTAATTTTGTTAATAAATTGTATAAACTAATATTTTATGTCAATTCGTGTCTAATTTTTTTTCTATTTGTTTATGTTGACAAATGAAATCAATTTTGCTGAAATTATTGAAATATTTTTTTTTTTGATTTTTTTTAAATTTGGGTAAAAAAAAGATGAACAATAAAAATTATTTAGCAACTTTCCAATTATTAACCAATTTTTTTGATAAATTTTCACTTTAGACTTTAATCGCCATTAATATTCACAAAAATTGTTTTAGTAATGGTTGTTTTGTATCATTTAAGTTCAAATGAAAATTCTTAAAAACATTTTTTACAAAAAAACTATTTTTTTCTATAATAAAAAGGTTAAAAATTGACTTGTATGAATTTACTTATTAAGATTATTTTTAATCAAATTAATTTGGAAAATTAAGACAGTCAAAATTTCGTTAAATATGAAATAAATAACTTTTTTTTTTAAATTTCACATAGCTATGAGAGAATGTCTGACCTGTTTACTTGTACTGGCAAACGGAACGGAGAAGACGTTCACCGAGAAAATTCTTTGGTTCTTTGTTTTTATTTATTAAAAAATAAATTTGCTGAAAAGGACAGATATTTTTAAAATCATTTATATGTGAATAAAAAATATTATTGTGTTTGTGTTTTGATTAAATGAATAACAACCACTTTTAAGATGACACCAATGAACCAACCGCCAATAACCATTTGTCAAAACTGAATTCCAAATAAATTAATTGCATTGGAATACTTTGATCAAATTTTAAAAATGATATTTTACTTTGCCATAAAAATTTATAAGGAGAGAAAACCATTTTTATAAAAATAAAATAAAAATAGAAGAAGACAGAAGTTATTTTAATTTCACCCTTTTTTTTATTCATTTTTTAAACTTAAGCTAACGTCATTTAAGCATTTAAAAAGATGACTGTTCTAAATTTAATTGCATATTTAAAAAGGAGATTCCTTATCCAAAATACAAGTCAATCATGTAACTATTTAATGTCTTATCTAATTTTACGCAAGACCTAACAATAAATCTACTAGGTTGGATTGAATATTTTTTAAATAACAGGTCTCAACGATGCTTCGGCTTAATTTTAACCTTTGCAAAGTGACGTACCATTTCTTATTTAATATATATGTCGTGTTGAATAAAAACAATTAAAAGTTTACACTAAATAATTGTAAATTAGTTTTTTTCATTTTCATTAAATTAGATTTTTAAGACTTATCATTTTCATTAAACTTTTTATTTAAAAAAAATCAAAAAGAGAATAAAACATAAAATTAATAAAAAAATTTAATTAATTAGAATTAGGCGAAAATTAGACTGGCTATTGGTTCAAGAATTTAGCAACCAAATAGACCTTAAAACTTTTACTTCACCTTCATATGACCAGGCCTCCGATCATTCAAATCAAAATAATTGTACTCTGTGCCAAAGTAATGTTCCTCATCTAATGAAAGTAACTACAAAATATTTTCTAAATAGACCCAAAGCAGGTCGGAAGTAAAAAGCTGGTCCTTGTTTAAATATGATTAATGAAGAAATAAAAGTAAAAATAATGTTTTTATCCTTTACATTTCAGAGTTCATTATTGATTTAAAAGGCTTTAAAAGAAAACTCAAACTGTCTCATAATCGTTTTGGCCATTCAAATATCCCAAAAGTGAAGGTTTGAATGAATATTTGAATGACAAGCATTGCACATCAAAAATTAAAAAAACTAGAAACTTGTTTTATTATATTCTAACAAATAAAATTTTTATTACAAATCTTATTCGTTTTACTTTTTTTTTTGTTTTTTACAATTTTTTACCAAAATTTACCAGTAAAATTTTTGTTTTTTACCAACTTTTATTTAAAAATGGTAAAGAAATAAATTTAAAGAAAAAATGACAAAATAATATTTTTTTTTTGAGTTAACAAAAATTAACGCAAAAAATGGTAAATTAACTAAATTTTACGAATTTACGTAAATTTGCGTAAATTTACCATGGATCCTTATATCAAATCACCACTGTATGTATTTTTAGTTTAAAAATTTTTGATTTTTGGCTTATGTTATTTATCTTTTTTATTCAACTGATTTTATGTTTTTTTATCTTTTTATATGTTTCGTTCTACTTCTCTCTGATAACTGATATTATTTTTAAAAAAAGAAGAGTTCAGTTATAATTTAAAAAGAAAATTTAAAGCATTTTTTAAATAAAAAAATTTTTTATTAGATTTTTCAAAAAAAAAACTTCCTTTATTTAAATTTTTTTAATCAAATTAATTAAACTATATTGTTATCACTTAATCTTACTAGATAAAGTGACTAATAAGATTTTAGGCCTGTTTCCTTGTAATTTTAACAATCAATAAGTGATGAATTTGACAAACAAGAACTTTTCAGATTAAATATGCCATCGACACAGGATTAGATTCACTTACAAATTGAAGGACCGAAAAACAAAACAAAATGTAGAATATGCAACAAGATGTTAGAGGCAAAAATCAAAACACATATGAGAAGGTGTAAAACAACACTAAATACCATCAAAATAGACTCGACTTAAACATTTTTTTGTTAATTCATAACTTTTTCTTCAATCTAACTTTTTTCTTATCTTTTTTTATGACAATAATGACTATATTAACTCCATTAACATTTTAATTATTCGAAATAGTTTAAGTTCACAATAAAAAAAGTCAAAAATAAATGCACTGTTAAATAATTGAAAGAAACATTTTTTTTCTGAGAGTAATCAAAATATGAATAAATTAATCAAAGTTATATTTGATTAAATGGAAATTCAATGGCCGATCTAAACGATCTTTTCTCCAAATTTCATTCGAATAGGCTCAAACACCAACGTAGATATGATTTTACCATCCAAAAAGTAATCTAATTATTAAAATATTCGACCAATATAACTTTTTTCAATATAACTTAGTATGATCAAGAATTTGATGACTCGAAAGAAATCAATCTGGATGATGATTATGAGAGTGATAAAATTGAAAGCTCAGAAAGTGATCAGGATCAAATCGAAGAAGAGTCCGATAAAGAAGAATTAATCTTGGAAAAAAAATATAGTCTGAAAATTTTTATTAATCAATTTGAAAAAAATTTAATTTAATTTTTTTAGTTAATAAATATTGTAATGAAATAAAACGCTGTATGACATCTACTCCACTCTATCAGGATACCATTCCTCTAAAGTCTACAATTTTAAATGGTATATCACCTTTTCTCCAATCGATTAAAAAAAATAAACAACCAGCCAAACAGTCTAATAACATTCTAAATACTGTTCGAGAGCGAAATCTTTTGAACAAGATAAGCGTTTTAACAACTCCAAAAGCAAATGAACTTAATCAATCGGCTGTGTTGTGCAAGCCAAACAAAAATATAAATTCTAATGGAATTCCGCATAAACTTGACTTTGATTTTGAAATAAGTGATGATGAGGATGATAATAAAGAGGAAGGAAAAAAGTTGGTTCACAAATTTCCCAATATGTTCGAGTCTCCTAACTCACATAAAGACATTTGCCGCTTATCCCCACCAGGGCCCAATAACAAATTAAAAGAAATGCTAAATCGCTTTGGTCAATCTTCTAAAAATAGTCATCCAAGTCAAGAAAATAATTCTCTGGCTAAAATACACCAAGATATGGAATTATCAGTGCCAAGTCAAACTGATGAATTGAAAGAAATTTGCATGAAATTTAGTCAGGATAAATCAGCAAAAAATAACGATAAAAAATCACCAATTATTGAGCTAGATAAACCAGTGAATGAACTAGTCCAAAATGAAGAGAACAATTCTTTGACTTCTGTGGAAGAAACTGTACAAGAAGGTGAAGAAAATGACAAACTGTCTGATTTGGTCAATAAATTCAAAAAAAAAATTCACAAGTCCAACTTCATGCAATCGACTCCAATGGAATCTGAAAAATTACAAATGGATAAACTTGAAATTTCAGGTCTACCAATTGCTACGCCAAATGAAAAAATGAAAAAATTAGCCGAAATCGAAGAAAATGACAAATTGTCCGATTTGGTCAATAAATTAAAAAAAAAAACTCAAAAGTCTAACTTTTTTCAATCAACTCCTTTGACACAAAAAAATGTGAATCTAGAAAATTTAGACTTTTCAGGTCTACCAGTAGCTACTCCAAATGGCAAAATGAAAAAATTGGCTGAAAATATCCAAGAAAACAATGAAATGGAAATGGAAAACAATGATGAGAATGATCAAGTGCCGGAAATGAGCAAAAAATTTGTACATACTAAAAAAACAATTATTTCAGACACAACTCCAAGATCATCGTTAAATAGATCATCAAACAAAAAAAATTCAAAAAGTCAAAATTTAACCGAAATGAAAGAAACAGACCATCTTCCAGAAATGAAAGCAAAATTTAAAAATGTAAAAAAGTCCTCTATTACCGAATCAACACCTAATCCGCTATCAAAATCTTACCAACGCAATAAGGGTTGTCTTGATGATATATCAAAGCTTTCGATCAGAAATGATGGAAATCAAATAAACATTTCTGCTTCTGATTCACTAAATGATGAAATGCCAAAAATAACAGAGAAGAACCCTCATCTAGATATGTCAGAATCAAATAGCAAAAATAATACAGCGAGTGTAGGCGATGGCAAAAGACTTTACGAAATTTTTAAGAATAAAAAAAAATTATCAGCTCTAGAGCAAAAAGATTGTGACATAATAAATATAGTGGTTGATCAAGACACAAATGATAATGAAGTTATAATGCAGAAGGAAAATTTGTTTGAGAGCAACAACTCGCAGCCAAAATCGACTAAAAATATAAATAAAAAATCTGAAAAGAGAATTTTGAATAAATCTAATCTAAGCATGGAAAGGAAAAAACCAGATTTAAAAAAAATCTGCTTAGAACACTATCAGAATAAAGTATTGGATGAATGGCATCAAGACAGCTCTAGAAAAATTACTTTACTGCAATCAAGTAAAAATTTTGTTAATAAAAATAGACCCGATATTCATAGAATGTGCCAGGATAAATTCAAACTAGTTAACGGTGCCAATGAAAATAAATTAATAAACATTGGTAAAGCAACTTGTTTTTTGGGAAGAGAATTTACACGATATAGTAAGAAAAATCAGAAATAGAGCATTATTTAAATTGTATTGTTAAACAATGTTTGTGTTTGTGTAGACCGAGAATAACATTTTTATTAACTTTGGATCTCATAAGTTTAATTATTTTTCTCTGAATAAAGATAATTATTTTTTTTTCTAATTTGATTTTAGAATGTATTATTTTAATTTTTATCAATCAAATGCCAAAATAAAGTTTTAATTTTTATGGCATTTTTTAATTTTAACTTTAGTATTGTGCTACATTTTTATTAAGAATAATTAAAAATTTACAAGATAATCAAAAAGTCATTATTTTTTTGGTTAAAAAAATGTTGACAAGTTTTCTTTAGTCTAAAATTAAATTTTGAGAAAAAATTTTAAAATATTAGAATATTTAGAATTTTAGTAAGAACTTTATAAATGTTAACATGCTTATTATTATAAGACAAATTTTATAAAAACAGATCTATGCAATTTTTTATTAAATATTACATCTTAAAAATTTTTCCTTCATTTTTTGTTTTTAAAAAGATTTATTTAAAAACATGTCCAAATGATAAACTGAAGAAAAATTCATCTAAAAATTTCTTTAAGATTTTTAAGCTTAATAAAAGTTGATTCTATAAAAATTTTTTGAAATTATTTAAAAAAAAACATGTTACCTTGCAAACAAGCAAAATAGCAACATCTCTATGTTAAAAATAACTAAAATTATATTATTTGAACCAAATTCAGATCAGGTCAGATTGTTTCCAATTTTTTCAATAAAGATCCTATTTGGAGACACTCATTTGTAAAGCTATAATAATAAAAAATCTAAGCTGATTTAATTTAGAAAAATTTTTTTAAGATTTGTTTTAGATATCTATTTATTAGCAAACATTATTGATTAAAAAATAATTATTTTTACCAAGAAATTATTCTATACACAATTAAGAAATTAATGAAATGTTTTAGCAAAAGCACATTTTGAAAAGAGATCGCTTATGCTTTCTGATTTTTTTAAATCAAGTGTACCTTTTTTTATTTAATTCACAAAATTTTAGAGTTAGAGAATTAATTTATTTTTTTAATTAAAATTATTTAGATCAGGTAATTTGACTGTCTGATTAACTTAAAACACTACATAAATTTTTCAATATTATTAGGAGACATTGTTAAATTTCATACAAAACTTCCAATACAAAAAGTAAAAAATCTTATAACTTTTGTTCTAATAGTCATAAATTTGTTCTTTGAAACAAAGTGAAACAACTTTTGTTTCCCCTATTGGGCAAGTCTGCAAAATCTGTGCAAATTGATTGCGATTTATTTTCAATATTATTATATTGAGTGGAATTTTGCAGACTTGCACAATAGATGAAACAAATTTTTTTTCACTTTGTTTCATCTGCAGAACAAATTTATGACTATTAGATCAAAAGTTATAAGATTTCTTACTTTTTGTATTGGAAGTTTTGTATGAAATTTCACAATGCCTTATTAGAATTATTAATATTTACACTATTTATATAATAATTCTGCAATCAGTAAAAAAAATTTCAAATTTATGTAAAAATTCGACTCCAATGAAAAACTTTTTGACTTGAATGCAAAATCGATTTTTTCTACAAAAAAGATAATGTTGACATGTTTTAAAGCATTTTTTCGGATTTTATTTTAATCATTTTTAATGAGGATTAAAATTAAATGTAAAAATAGAGCAGAGAATTAAACAAAGTAATTTAAAATAAAAAACAGTTAAGTTTCTAAAAATAGTGACATACTACCTACTCTTAACTTTAGAAACTTTTCATGCGGTTTAAATCTAAATGAATTCAAAAGTTGAAGCTTATTTAAGTGAAAGCAAAAAAATGAATGGGAATTATTGACAAAAAAACTTAGTAAAGAACTATTTTTCCTGCTTTAGAAATCTTTTATTTTGTTTAAAAACTGCATGCTGTTTTAAAACGATTATCTGCATCTAAGCTTATCTAAGTAGACTATAATAAGAATTAAGCAATGTTCCTATTTTAAAATATCCTTTTTTATTTTTGAATTTTCTTTAGTTAATTATTAGATTTTAATTCTTTATAAATAAGTTGCTAAAAAATAACCGATAACTTAACAAAAAGAAAATTTTCAAAATTTTATTGAAAAAAAAAAACTTTTGATAAAAATTGGCAACTTTGCTTTTTGATTTTTTTGATTATCTTGTAAAGATCCGAAGCAAATAATTATGTATTTTTCTTCTTTTTTACTCTTCTATTTGAACTCTTTCCCAATAAAAATATTAAAAATTATAAGGCAAATTGAAAAATAAAAAATTCATGCGAAATTTATCTAAAAATAATAAAGGAAATAATTAAATAACTAATTAAGTTTCTATTTAATTAACTTTAAGGTTGACTCTAGCATTGAGTTTAAAATTAGAATAAATTATTTTAAAAAAAAAATTATCAAATATATTAGTATAACTGATATTAGTAAAAAAATTTAGAAAAACTTTTTTTGATATGTGAATTTCTATAGGTACAAAAAATACGTGAAATCTTTATTTCATTTATTCAAACAAAGAAAAATTTAAATATTTTCTTCAAGACAAACTATCAACTAAGATTCCTAAAAGGAAGATTAACGAAAGCCTCTTAAAATGCTAAATATAAAAAGTTAACTTTGCTTATCCAAAAACTAAATCTTAAATTTGATAATTATCATTAATGGATGAAATATTTAAACTGGGAAAAACTTTTAAGAAACTAAGCTATGGAGGCTGATAATACTTTTCGTAATTAAGAATTAAAACTTATTTATAAATATATTTATTTTAAATTTCACTAATCTTTACCTATATAAATCCACATATCAAAATTAAATTTTTTTAAAATTTTTTACTAATATTAGTTAAATTGATATTAGCTGGTTAGGTATCATCTGATATAATGAAGATACATAAAAAATTATATAAACTGATATTAGCTAAAATCATATCATATAATTTGATATCAAAAAATATCAGATGATATAATGTGACAAGCTAAGTTCCGGCACTTGGAATATTTTTAGAAAATTTTAATTTTTTAAAGGCTTATTTTGTAAAAATTTAATAATTTTTTGTTTAAAGCCTACGATTTCAGAATGAATAAACATCTTTAAATTTTATTCTTTAGGTTATTTATCTTTCTTTTGATAAACATTTAATCTGTTTAATAAGAAAATATTAGAAAATTATTAAGACAGATTATTATTATAGTATAATCTGCAAAGAGCTTGATTCGCAGAGCTAGGGGTTATAATACCTAGCTATGGTAGATCTGTTATAGATCAGTAGATAAAAAAAAATAAAGAAAATCGATAACTTAAACAAATTTGATATCTTACTGTTACTAATACTGTTTTTGAACATGTTGACCGATACATAGCTTGTTAATTCAACGGGTAAATTAATCTTATCAGGTAAGGCTATATTCTTGGTTTATTCAGGAGGTTTATTGACTTAACAACATTTTTCTATAAATTGAATAAAAAAAAAACATCCAATTTTTTTTAAAATTATTTCCAGTAAATATAGACAAATTTCTTTAAGGAAAAATACTTATTTTTTGATTAATGAGGTTTAAAAAAAATTAAATTTTAATTAAAAAATGATGTTTGCCTCACAATATTACTAAAATTTCTGAAGATTTAATTTCCTTATTGTGTAAAGTAAGAAATCATCATTTTTAAAAATAATCAATTTTCTTCTTTTTCCTGCTCTAAATTACTTGAATTTTATGATAGAAATATTAAGGTATTTCATTTATTTCAGAATACAAATATAAAAGCAACTGCAATTCGTGGTTTAAACAAATCGACTTTTTGTCTTTTCTCAAAACATATTTAATTACAATGTTTTTGATTCGATTTTTTCCTACAAATTTCCTCTAAGTTATCTAACGAAATCTCAAATTTTCGAACGTCATTCAAAATCCAAAATTATTATTCTGAAATATTAGAATTTATTTACTGAGTAATTATTTTAAAAAAAATTAAAAATTTTAATTAATATAAATGAGTTTAATAAAAAATATTAATTTTATTTAGCTTATAAATATTTATAAAGATTAAATAAAAATTCCATTTTAAAATAACAAAAGATAAGGTGTTTATTTCAAAATCTGAATGCATTTTATAAATTGAGAAAAAAAGATACCATGAATTTTTACTTTAAGCTTTGAGAACGCAAAATCCTAAAACAGTAATCAATGTGAACATATTCTGGATTAATTTAAAAATTAATTAATCATTGTTAATGATCGAAATTGTCATATTTAGTTCCCTATAAGTTTTTCTTAAAAGCTTTACTCTTTAATTTCTTAAAATGTAATTAAAAATTTTCGATGATAATTATTTTTTATATACCCATAATTCAGCGTTTAATTTCTGGAAATTTTTGAAGCCAATTTTATAAAATATTAATAATAAGAATAATAGTCAATAATCTACAGTGAAATTTAGTTTAAAAAAATGGACAAAGCAGGAAGACTAATGAGGTATAGTAGACTTTTAATTTTTTCATATTAATCATCTAATTCAATGAAAATGTTGAACTTTTCTTGATTACATCTTTCCAACAGTCTAAGAAATTATCCGCCTTTTTTTTTCAATTGGTGATTAAGTTGATATTTAGATTTTATCTTAATAATTAAATTAAAAATTAGCATATTTTATTGATTTTTTACTCTGGTAAATAGATACGCCAGATCAAGCATCTGTTTTTACTAATTAGTAAATCGATCAAAGTCGTTTCTTTGTTAAAAGTTTTAAAAAACTCTATTTTTAATGCTTTGTGAAATTTAGTACAATAGAACAGAACAAAAAGTTAAAAATTTTTATAACTTTTCTTTTAAAAGACAAAAGAAAGTTCTGTAAATACAACATTGTGCAACATTCAAAGTTGTACTATTATCAAGAATCTCGTATAACTCTGCAAATTTAGTATTGCTTAAATTTAGACAAATTTGTGCATTTTGCAGAGACTTTGGACATAATTGGGAGACTTTGAACTAATTAAAAGCCTTCAAAAAAAAAGCTTTTTAGCATTAATTTTTGTACTATCTATTTATTTATTTTGAGCAAAAATTCACAAAGCCATTTTTAATAATTAACTGAAAATAATTATATTAATGAAAATTTTAGATATTTTTAAAAATTATTATTGTTTTTTGTTTTTTTAGAAAGAAATGAATTCTAAAATAATAGACTCATTGGTATATTTTAGTCAGTATAGAAATATGAGTCAAAGAAGAGATTTTCTTAATGAAACTGAGCAGCTGTATTCCAATTATTCATTCGCCCGATTTAATCCAACGAGTAATTTGTATAAGACTAATCAAGTTACTTACAAAACAGGATACATTTTTGCATTTGGATTTTTATTTGTGGTCTTGCTACTCGGAATTGTGGGACGAGCAAGTTACAGCGTCAACGATACTTTAGTTCATTTAAATTATATGAAATATCAGAGAAATTCGCTAGTGCGATCAAACTCTAATTCAAGAAATATTTACAGACGGGCGAATAACTAAGTGAGATTGGGAAAAAAATTCTAACGAAGCTTTTTGTTATAAAAATTTCATATTTTAATTACTTTTTTATTTATTGAAAAAAAATTGCTATTAAAATTGTTATTTTTATTTAAATGAGAATTCATTTAATTATCGTTTACTGAAATTTTAACCCTAAATTTTAATTTAAGAATGATTAAAAAATGGACAAGAATAGGTTAACCTCAAGATGAATAGTGATGATAAGCTTTAAAGAATTTTTCCCTAAAATTTATGCCTAATTCATAAAGTTATTACGATTTTCTGCTTTTTCAGTTTTAAATGAGATATTTTTTGTTTCTAAATTTAATATATGCCTAAAGGGAAGACACAGTTTCCATTCTAATGGGCCAAGGCTCAGCCTAAATTATTTTTTATTTTTTATGACTTTTTTTTTTATTAGACATTTTTAAATCGAACAGTAGTATAAAATATTTCGAAAAAATTGATTTTTTTATTAAAAATTACATTTGATTTAAATAAAAGAAAATTATTTAATTTTTATATTTTTATAGCTTCTTTTGCCTGTAGATAGACAATCAAAATTCATTATCAATTATACATCCATCCTGTACTTATAATAATATTTAGTATTTTAAATTTTTTTTTTTTGCAAAAAGTTAGCTACCATGATGAGACTAGTCTTGCTCACCAGGTCTCCTGCTTTTACTTAGTATTATTATTACTAAATAATGATCGATTTTAAAATTTTTTAACTAAGTTTATTTTTGATCTTTGTCTTAAAATTAAGGATTAAAATTCGATCTTTAAAGACTTTATTTCTTAATGGAATTTAGAAAACACAAAGTGATGAAATCAAGTTTACTTTTTTTTGATTTTTAAATATTTAAATTTATATTCTATTTATTTTAATAAAGAAAAAAAATACTATTAAATTCCAAAAGGTTTTTTAATTTTTTATTTAATTCTAATTCATCTTAAATTACTACCAGAGGGGACACTAACAGACAAAAAAATCAGTGTTTAAACAAAAATTAAAACAACTGATAAATAGGGGTAAAAAAAGCTAGGATTGACCAATTTTGATTTCAAATTAATTAAAAATGGTCTTAGTGAGATGCTATTTAAATTTTTTTTCATTTTTGTTATATGAGAATTCATAATTATAATGGTGAAATTTTAATAAAATATATTTTTCTTCATCAAATTAAAAATTTCTTTTTTTCATGATTCACTAAACGTCAGAATAACAAAAAATAAAGTAATTAAAAAAGTTTTGATTTTTTGACAAAAAATATTGTTTATATCCTAAAACATTACGAATTATTAATTGATATCTAAAAAAATTATTAATTATCTGAAACACCAATTATTAAACTTTATTAAAAAAAATATTTTTTACATTTAAAAAAAAAATAACTAAAGAATGAAGAACAATTTGATTAATAATAAAAAATGGCAGCTAATACAGCAATTGAGAGAATAATAACTCCAATTATAGTTGCTATTACATTAGATATAAAGCATTTTTTGGACATTTCAAGGGCACTTGAATACTGTCGGCTGTTCTTTGCGTCTCTTGTTTTAATACAAAATATTAGACCCGGTATTGATAAAACAGTAAAAAAAATCAAATTTAAGATGGTCCATACTAAATAGTCAGGTATTTTTTCAATTTCTTCAACATTTAATTTTAAATTATGGCTATTACTGGTATCAAAATTTTGACTGTATCCATTAAAAACATTAGATACATTACTTACTGGAGATTCGTTTGAAATATTTTGCATTTTGCCTTTTTACTTTTTAGTATGGTTATAGCTCGATTGTTTCAAGATATTTATATTTTGCTAAAATAAGAATTTTTATTGTTCTGAATACGAATCATGTTTTAGAAAACATAGTTTTGACAGCACAATTAAATTTTAAATTATTCTATATAACTTAAATTATTTTTCCATCTTTTAAAGATATGATAAAGCTATTTTAATTTAAAATATTTATAGCTCTACGAAAAATCATCAAGTCGAGTATTTTATGAAGTTTCATAAAATCCAGAAAATTTTCTAATTACAGTTGGTTTACTGTACGATGATATAATTGCGCTTTTTCTCTTCATTAAAGTTATATTCTATTTAGGATCTAAAGCTTCAGAAGCAAATTATGCCATCACACACAAGAGGAAATCATCAAACAGGATTAATAAAACGCTTGTGAGTTTTAGTGTTAATGCAGAAAAAGTGGTACCAATCACTCATGAAGAAAAGTAATAACTAAGATGGAACAAAAGGTACTGATGTTAAACTTACGCTTAGTAGAAGACAGCTGAACAAATTTCAAGACTTCATATACATTGGCTCCTATGTTGGGTCAACTGTAAAATACAATTGTAAACTCAAATGTCAAATTGTTCAATCAAGATCCGGCCAGCCATGAAATAAGAAATAGACAGCTCAGCTTTATTGTATATTGCATTCATAAACCCTATTTAATTTGAATTAGAAAATCGTCAACAAATGACTACTGAACCAAATTCAATGTATTTATGGTTTGTTAATTTTCTCAATTTTAACGATTTTTTTCTAAAATTAAATAATATAGAGATGATCCATTAACTTTTTTTGATAAATTAGAAAAAATTCAGTCAACCAACAACAGCTCAATGATTAATTGCATTGAATTAATGTCTGAAGATGATCCAGCAAGAATTTATTCACCTAATGGATCAAAAATCAGAGATTCAAATTGACATGGAAGAAGACCAAAATCCCCCATTGACCAAATTCCCAAGTAAAAATCATACAAAATTTATCAGAGTCTATCAGAAACATAAATTACAAACTATGCCAGAGTCAAGAAGAGCTGGCTACGCATAAAAATCATGCCAAAATAGTCAAGCCATGGATCATGGTCAAGAAATGTAATGGCACATATTGTTAAACCAATACAGCAATTTTGTTCTCAAAATTTTGTTAAAAATTCTAAAAATTTTCTAAACGTCAATTGAAGGATATTGGATGTCTTGATTATTTAAATTTTTTAAAAAAATCAAATGTTTTAACAAATTTGCTTGTTAACATCTAATAAAAAAATATATTAGATAATTGTTCAAAAAAATTATTAGATAATTGCTTAATTTTTTTCTTAATTCGAGCCTTTAATAATACAAAGCTAATAAAAAAAGACAAAAATTTTTGGTATACGCTAACCGTTTAATGACTAAATAGGTAAATCAAAATTTTATGCATCTAAAAGATACAAATATAGAAATATTTAGTCAATTTATTTTCATATCCAATTATACATTTTTTTGTTTATTTTTGAAACAGAAAAGCAAAAAATGGTTCATTTAATTTTCCAAAGAAAAATAAAATTTAAATGCCTAATTTTTATTTTCGAAAGTTGGCATTAGTTGTTTTTTGATTAATTTTAGTTAGTTTGAAAAATAAATTTGATAAAATGATTAATTAAAAAATTTCGAACTTTTGTTCTTACTTTAAAAATCATAGCATATGATTCGGTTTATGGCTTTTGCCAGATACAATTTTAATCAAAAATACGAGACACTATTTTGATCAAATTTTAAAAAAAAATGAAATATTCTCATTTTTAGTGTGTTTTTTAGTGCTTTTATAAATTTAAATTTTTCTTTGTTTAATAAAAATTATATGTTATTAACAAGTTTCTTTTTTGAACTGATAATAGAGTTTAAAATATCATTTAAAAATTTAAAAATAGTTAATTATTCTTAAAAAAATTAAATATATTATATTTTTTTGTATTTTTATGGAAAATTTCATTTGAAAATGAACATAAAAGTTGAACAAAAAAACTAGGCCAGACTTTCATTTAAATTTTATCCAAAATAAATTTATCTCGGTCAGTTGAATACTGAAAAAATTCAAATCACTTGACCAACATTTTTTTTTTTAATTAATTTTAAACGTGAAAAAAATCAGTTGATTTTTGAAATTTAAGTACAACATTTTAACAAATTTAAACGCTAAACTCTGAATAAATTTACTAGTTATTTTTCCTTAAAATACTGAAAGGATCCGATAGAGCATGTCAAAAGCTAATTATTAAAATCCTTTAAAAATAATGGCTATTTATTCATTTTAGGATTTAATATATAGTCGTTTGTAGTCGTAGTTTAGGTGAACTAGATTCGGTTTTATTCTATTTACATTAGTTTATAATAATTTATGATTTAAGAAAAATACTATCACAAATGTTGGATTTAAATATTCAAATCCTTAGCTTAGTCATACAAATTATTTTTACCTTATGAAAAAAAATTGAGCCTTCAAGAAATTTTTTATTAACAAGTTTAAAAGTTTAATATTTAGAAATTCTCCATCGATCATGAAAAGTACCAAAAGACAAGATTTGAGATTGGACCACGACCCAGAAAACAATGAGCACTTGAACGAAATGCCTTATGAAGAAAATCGCTATTTCAATTCAAATAATCCTCCAGTCCAAGTAGCACCTCGACCTTATTTGAGCCAAAATCAAAATGGCTTATATGGATCAAATAAAAGCTTTAATCCTAACTATCAATCAAAAGAATCTCCACTCTATGTTCCACCATTTTTAATGAACAATGCTAGACAGAATCGTCATAACCACAATGGTCCTCGAGATTATTTGCCATGGTCAATTGCAAATATTTTCATTTGTGTAATTATAGCTATGCCAGCCTTATTCTTTTCGGTACAAACAAGAGATCACAAAAAAGTTGGTAATTTGAAGAAAGCCAAAGTAAACTCAAAAAGAGCCTTAGTATTGAACATTATTGCGTCAGTTGTTGGCTTATTGACTATATTGAGTGCAGTTATTTTAAGATTTGCCTTATATCAATTGTTTGTAAATAATGATGTCAAGTCATATAATGTTCCTCTCATTGCTGGTGGCTAATTTGTCTTATAATTTTTCTAAAAAAATTTCTCGAATCTCATGCATTTAATTTTATATTTTTTTTACAGTAAAATTGTATTCCAGAGATTTATTTTGTAAAAATTATTTTTTTTCAAGAATTCATTTCTTTTAATTAATTTTCATTTAAATTCACTTTTATTCAACTAATAAAAAAATTAAAATTTTTAACTTTTTATTTTGAATTTATGCGCAGTCATTTTTGTAATAAAATTGTCATTTATGGTAACCCAGGAGATTAAAATAGGATTTATTTTATTCTTAAATATTTAAGTCAAATTTACTCAGCTAATCGATTTAAATTTTTGGGGAAAAAATCAATTTTTAATTGTTTATAAAGTTTAAAGCAGAAATAATTTTAAAAAATTACCATAAACAGAAAAATTAAAAGAAAAAGCATACAATTGAATCTAAATTTAGAAAAGAAATATTTAAAAGAAAACGGTAATTTTTACTTTTTTTAAAATTTTAAACTCAAATGAAAATATTGAGACAAGTTTAATCTTATTTTAGCTTATTTTCTATTGATAGAATTTTACCAAAAAAAAAGTTTATGTTTATCGTCTTGATAACTTCAAAGTGAAAAAATAAAATTTCTTGATATTTTAAATTTTGCGAGAGAATCTATCTGTTCTAAATTAAAATTTTTTCCAATTATAAAACAATCAAATTAAATTAACAATTTTTTTTTTAATTAAAAGAGACTCTATTTAATTTGAATTAGAAAAGCGTCAACAAATGACTGAACCAAATTCAATGTATTTATGGTTAGTTAATTTTCTCTATTTTAACGATTTTTGTCTAAAATTAAATTAAATAATACTATTTTTGAAGGGCTGAAAAAAATTCAGTCATGCTAATCAACAGCATTTTGATTCTATTCTCTAATTATTTTAACTAAGTTAATAGGAAAAATTTGTTTAATTTGTTCACTTGCTATACAGTGATGCTACGATACGATAAATTAATAATTTTTTTAGCGTAAATTATGGTATTTTTACAATATTTTACCATATTTCACGTAAAATTGTTTATCCTAAAATTACAAAATAAATCGAAAATTTACAGTATTGTAAAATTCTGTGAACAAAAAATTTCAAAATTTTTCTAAAAAATCTGAAAATTATTTTTTTTTTATATTTAAAAATAGTAATAAATAAAAATTGATTGATCTTTTTAGTCGAAATTGAGATTTTTTTTTGTTGATTTTTGTTAAAAATCAATAAAACTATGAAAAATGAAATATCAAGTATGTAAATTTATTGGCTATCTGTTGACAGTTTCTTTCCTTTCTTCGATTTTAGCAGCTAACTGTCTGGAAACAATTTGTCCTTAAAACAAATTTTAAATTAAATTAATTTTTTTCTTTTTTTTTTTAATTATAAAACTAACAGATTAAATAAAATAATTAATAATAGTTTTTATCTGCCTCTAATTTAATTTTGAAAAATTTTTAAAATTAGATATCTGAACCAGATTCGAAATTACTAAAATTTTGATAAATTTACTAAAAGTTTTAGCTTCAAAAATAAATAAATTATTTTGATTTTTTTTCTGTATTCGCTCCTTGTGAAGCATTGGATCATTACTTTCGATTTCCATTCAAATCAATCCTTTGCCTTAACCCTTGCTTCTTATTTATTTAAAAAAAATATTTTGACTTTTTAAATATCAATTGGTTTGAAAATTTAAATTTAACTTTCAAAAGAGTAATCATTTTCTCCACATATTTTTTTATTTTTAATGAATTAGTAATAATTTTTAAATTTCAAAATTTGTATTTTAAATTAAAACTAACATAACAATCAAATATATTTTTATTAATTTATTTCAATGAACGCCTTTAAGGCGATGTAAAAAAAAATAAAACAAAAAAAGACAAGATTATTTATTAAAGCATATTTTACAATTTTTTATATTTTCAAAAATCATTAATGCTTGGCTTATTTTAAATAAAAAAAACTGGCATTTGATTGTAAACTTTTTGTTCGCCTGTCAATATTTCAATTCAAAATTCAAAAGAAAAATTTCCTCACAACCTATTTTTCAAGTCTCATTAGAAATATTCAAAAAGAAAAGTATCCTTTTAAAAAAAATAAAGTAATTTCAATTGATTTTCTAATAATTTAAATTATTAATATTATTCTGTCTACTGAAAAGCCGGTTTCTCATCGATTTGTATTAAAATAAGTTAACCGAAAAAATACGAATGATGCAATCTAATCAGCTTATGATAATTTTTAGCATCTATTAATTTTTTATCTAAGACCCAAATTATTTTTTCATTTTTAAAAAATTTTAATTTTTTTTCAAGTCAATTAATTTTGATTTAAATTCATCAATTAATATTCTTCATCTGAAAGAAAGATTTATTTTCTAATTGCTCAGCATCAATTTATTTTTAAAGAAAAATAAAAATAATTTTGAAAATAAAATGAAAAAAACTACTTATTTCTATCTCAAAATTAGAATTTAATAACAAATTTGAGTTTTAAAAAAATTCAACTCAGAGAAAAAATTAAAATTTTAATAAATTATTTAAAAAATCAAGCATTAATATTTTTATTCAAGTATGGTTTATGCTTGGGTTTATCAGACTTTTTATTTATAATCAGAAAAAGGTGACTTTATCAAGTTAATCATCCCAGGTGTAATCTTTATCCAGTCCAAACCATTTGTCCATTATTTAATGAAAGGGTTATCCCGTTCTAGCATGTATCCTGTAGAAATAATAAAATAAAAAATTTTTTGCAATTTAATTATTAAGAAAATTTTCATTTATTTGTTTTGATTTTTAAAATTATTTTTACTATCCTAATTGATTGATATTTTCTATAAATTAATAAAAATCTTGCGCGGTTAAAATGCCAAATCTTGTAAATTTTCTTTATTTAGAATAGAAAGAAATGTCTTTTTTGTAAATAAGCCGGTCATTTGTTATTACATAATTCAATTGATCATTATTAAATTTTTTATAAGAAAGTATCCTGATGAGATCATGCAGTTCTTAGCAAAATTCCAAATACAAAACAAATTTTTTTAAGAACTAACACTTTAAAATGTCCTAATTAGCTAATTAATTTATTTATTTTCTTTGATTTTGAGCGGCCTAGGTTCTCTATCTGAAAATATGAAAAATTCCAAAATTTATTTGAAGGATTAAATATAAAAGAGCACACGCAACTAGACAAAGCTAATATTCTTTTCAGTTTTCGAAATGCAACTACTTGACTCTTAAGTAAAAATAAAAACATCTAAGTCTCTTTCCTGTTTGACTTACCTGCTTCTTTCATTACATTTCGTCAAGATCAAACAAGTCATACACTAAAACCATAAGACACAGACTAAATAAAAACACGAAAGTCCAAAAATAATTAATTTTGAGTCATTTTGGCTAAGTGTGTTTGAACAATGTCCCTATTTGATGCCCGCCGAGTCCCATTCCTCTATATAAAATTAAAAAATTTTATCTCTATTATCTAAATTATTTTTTGTTTTAGATAAATCTTAAAATCAGTAGACAATACTGATTTATTCAAATTTTTAGATTTAATTAACCTTTTCTAAAGAATTTAATTAACGCATTTAGATTCTATTTGCAGCCCACACAAGTTCCATTTAAAATCTAGATCAGTTAATAAATTTTTATGACTTATAATAAAATTAAATGGACTAGGCTCATAATCGAACCAGACATGGAAAGTGAGTTGAATTTGAAGAAAAATATAGCTATTTGGTGCGAATTTCTGCTGCAAATTTATTGTCACTATACAGATATGGAGATAATTAAAAAAATCAAGATTTGAGTCTTTATTTAACCAATATCTATTCAGACTTATTTATTAAAATTCTAATCTAATAGCTTTAATCGTCTAGTCAATATTATTGTTTAAGATTGTCACTTTTTTGGAATTTTTTGTTATAAATAGTTTGACAGATTTAAAGCTACTGTCTATTTTATTCTAAATCTATTACCAGGGGCTATACTAGCAGAAAAATACCACATGGAATGTCCAAGTTTAGACACTCTTTTTTTTTTCATTACTCAAACAGTACTAACTAAAACCTTAATACAAATTCCAAATTACATTTGTACTCAGCTATTTCGGTGTTTTTGTAATTAAAAATTAATTTAAAAAGGTGATAAAGTAATTTTAAAGAAATATCGGAATTTTCAAATAGAGCAATTAAATGGCATGTGCGTTGAATTTTCAAAATGTTAATGTGCATGTGCCTATTACAAAAACTCAATGCCGGAATATTGCGCAATTTTATTTAGTTAATAAAAAAAATATTTTTTTTTTTTGAATTTTTTTTTTTATTTGTTGACACTGATCAAGCCGAAAGTTAATTCTGATGACATGCAAAAAAGTATTTCAAGTCTACCTGTGTCACGTAGAACTCGATATTCGGGCAGCTGTCTAAAAGATCGAATACTCTAAAGCAAAAAATGTCATCAAATTAAAATAGCCCCACCTTAAATTTTTTTTTCTTCAGCTAGCCTACCAATAATAATTTACCTTTACAAAATAAAAGTATAAATTTTTTATAGATGTGAGTTATAATTCAAAAAATTTAGTTTTTGTTTTCCTCTAATTTTATTTCCCTAATTGATTAATTAAATCAATTTTTTCATTAAACACCGAGAATGGTCATTCAGAACAAAAAGATAAGCGTCAGGCTTACCTTTTGAATAAAATAAGCCTAGCGCACACGGCTTACCTGTCTTATCTTACTAATGATTTTTATTCAATTTTTGTTTAGATTTGTATAAATATTCCAGTCCGGTTTTGTAATTTAATCAAACATATTTTAAGAAAAAGAAAAATTATTTAAAAAAACAAAATGAATTTCCTAGTCTTAATTTTAATAGTTATAAAAATTGTGAACTGCGACTACAGTCTAAATTTGAGAATGGAATATTTCAAAAGTGAAGTAGCTCTTCCAAATGAAAAATTCAAATTCAAATTTTGTATGTACAATGATGAAAATGAAAAGTGTGAATCGACTTTGGTCACCCAAATCCTTGGCGATCAAGTCATAACCGAGGAGCAATTTAGACAAACAACTCAATTTTTAAGCTTTAAAATTCCGAACGGCCAAATCGAATCTAGAGATTATCTATTTAATTTGTCAATTTCTGTACTTGGTTTGAATGAAAGAATTATATCCTCTTGGAATTTATACATCTCAAAAGAGTCACCGCTATTAAAACTTGATCAATGGGTTAAATACAATCAAATAAACTCCGATCTTAGCCAGCAATTAACTTTAAGCTATAATTTAAAATGTTTTGAAGGATTCAAGGGTCCTCAATGCTCAATTGGTAAGTTTTTTTGTTTTTATTTAATTAAAATTTAACTAAACAAATTTTAATTTAATTGAATTTTAGCTATGTGTGATTTAAACTGTAAAAATAATGGCAAATGTGTGAAAGAAAATGGAAAACAATTTTGTCGTTGTGATTCCAATTTGTTCAAAGGTGATTTGTGCGAGATTAGAATTGTCCACACCTGTGGTATGTGTTTAAATGGCGGAAGTTGTTTTGGCAACAGTGAGTGCCTTTGTCCTCCTGGATATGGCGGTAAAAGATGCGAAATTAAACAAACTGAATCAGAGTGTGGAGTTTTTTCATGCGAAAATTCTGGTCGATGCTTCATTGACAATCAAAATGAATATTCTTGTGTTTGTCCATCGGGATTTAGTGGCAAAAGATGTGAAATTAAAATGTCAACCAGCACCAAAATTACATCCAAATCTACTTTCACTACCAAAGTTTTAACTACTCTATCAACAACTTCAGACAAAAAAATTTTTGCTTCCCAAAATGAGTCAATTAGTACACATCAAATTGTTTTGATTTTGATAACTGGAGTCGGAATACCAATACTTTTTATTCTTGTTGCAATAATTTACTACAAAACAGTGGTTGTAGAGAAAAAAAAAGACACTGGCGATTTAGAATGTGGTAAAGATCAATTTCATAAACAAGAAGAAATTAAAGAGAAAAAAGAAAATATATATGTAATTTGTCAATCTAATTCTGTTGCCAAATCGGAACTTAAAAAAGATTCAGCAGCAAACTCAAGTGAAATTGAGATTTATTCGAGTTGTATTTATGACGATTTGAATCAGTATGAAAAATTTAATTGTCAGACTACTTCAAGTATGACTAGAAAAACAAATAATTACTCGGATAATTTGGCTACTTATGTATAATTAAAATTTTTTTAAACCCGTTTTTATTTTAAATAAAAAAATCTAATATTTTAATAAGCGAATATGATATTTTTAAGTTATTAATTTTAATAAAAAAAATTTAAATTTAATTTTTGTTTAATTTTTATTCAAGCTCAAGTTCATTTTTAAGGCATATTATATTAATTTTATTTAGAAATCAAATCTGGCTTCAATTTTTTCTTTTTCAAATTTTAATTTTTCATGCTAAAATATTTGAATGTTTGTTTGTAAGCTTGATACTTGTGTTCATTAATTTCTGAAATTAAAGAGACCTCTAGTATGCTCGTTATGAAGAAAAATTTTCGAATACTGAATTTTTTAATCATGAGAATTTAAAAAAGTTATTATATAATTTTAGATTTTATTTTTTGAGTTAGCAGGTGAACTGAAAACGAATGAAACACAAAACAATAAAAGAAAATTGATAAGCTAAATGTTTGACACCTGGTGATTTTAACTATTTTGACAAATAAATTTTATTGTCCAGATTAAAGCCCATTAGGGTCATTCAGAAAAGCCAGTAGTGGAATTTTTAATCATTGATCTAGAAGATAAGATATCACGTAATCAAGTATAAAATTAGATTTTATCTATTGAAAAATATTCGAGCAGAAATTCAAAGAGTTTTTCTATTTACATACTCTATTCAAAAAATCAAAATACTTAACACCTGCTGGCCTCAGTGGATATCTACTAAGGATTTTATTGATAAAACTAATAAAATTTCAAATATATATTTATATATAAATATTCTTTTTTATGATAAAATTAATTGTTAAATCAATTAAAGTCTAATGATACTACATCTCTAAAATCCCAGTGTCAAAATAATCGATATTAAAAATAATATCTAGTTTTTTAATTGAATATTAAATTACTTTCAGCTAATTGTATTAGTGCAAGTAATAAAAAAATTGCAAATAATCTCATATTTCTTGCTATTTTTTTAAGGCGACTCGATGTAGCTTTTTTTTTTTCTTGCTAAAAGCTATTTTAAAATATTAATTACAAAGTGGTCGAGGCCATTAAAGACAGAGTCAATTTAATTAGACACAATTAATTTTTATATTTAACTGGTCTTTAGAATTGTGAAATTAGACAAATATTGCAGTCTGATGTTAATTATAGAGTACTAGAATTAATTTAAATATTCATTTAATTGTAAGTTTTACAATATTTACAAATAATTTACATCTTTAAAAATCACCTGGATAGCTCACTATTTTCACATAAAACACATGTTAGTTTCTCTCGGCTATTAATTGAACACTGGAACTTTTTATATTATTAAAGTTTTATATTTGATTAAAATCTGATCATGGTAAAAAATTAAAAAAAGATATTGCTTTAAAATTATTAAATCAAAAACTATTTTTCAAAATTTAAAAAACATAATTTCTTGAAATTTTTTCTAAAAATGGATATATTCTTATGAAAAGCCAAAAAATTAATATTTAATTCTGGTCTAGAATCTATTTTGACTTTTTGATTTAGATTAAATTTATTATGAGACTTAAACTTAAATAAATAATAATA
>PJRA01000160.1:1406354-1434901 GCA_016987375.1 Brachionus koreanus
TTTGGTGCGATAAAAAAAATAATAAAATTATAAATTAAAAAATAAAAAATTAATTTGATCTATTAGATTTGGATAAATTGAAATTACCTTTTATGAATTACATATAGAGTAAAGTCCTCTTATTTAAGTCTGAAATTTAGTTTCAGTAAATTTGATATTTTGTGTGCCTAAGTAATCTTTAAATAGGATATCATGATTAGATCATTTATATAATTTTATAAAAATAATAAAAAAAAATTGTTTAAAAAAAGTTGAACATTGAAATATTTAAATTAAATTTTTGATTTTTTTTTCAAAATCTGTAAAAATCAAATTCATATTTTTGAAATTAGAAAGCTTGAATGTTGAAAACTTCAATATTGATCTCTTGATCACAAGCTTTTCAGCAGTCTTGAATAAAAATATAGGTGATTTTACCATTAATTTGGTCTTATTCTGAACTTCATAACTTCGTTGTGACCTTTTTCTGAGCCTTTATATTTTTAAACTTGAATTGATGATTTTTTTTCTCAACAAACTTTGATATAATTTTAAATTAAAAAGAGCAGAAGTAGTAGTAGTTTTAAACTGCAGCTTAGAGGTTATCTAAGCATAGGTCTAAAGAGCTGTAGCAGTCGCTTCTTTTTGTTTGGCCATCCAACTATCAAGCTTCGCTTTAAAGCTATTTAAGCTCTTTACATTTTCTAAATCTACCGAGCGTTTATTCCATCCATTTACCACTCTATTTGTAAAAAAGTTAAATATTGGTTAAATCTCTTTATTTTTTTCACGAGTAAAACAATAGCTATTTCTCCTCAACTCGTATCTTCGACTAGGTTTTGTGTTAAGACCAGAGTTGTTCAAAAGTCATAAAGTCAAAATCAAGTTGAAAATTTTGGGAAGTCAGTGACTTTAAATTTTTTTTTTCAAACAAAAGTCTTTTGACTTGACTTAAAATTTTTTGGAAGTCAAGTCACTGACTTGACTTTTAAAAGACTTTAAAACAACTTTTTTTTGAGTTTTCTACAAGATAAAACTTTTAAAAAAAAGAAAAAAAATTTTTTAATTTTATCGAATAATTTAATCTTATTAATTTTGACATTAAATTTTTAAATCAAAATTTCAACTTAAATAAAAATGAAAATAATACTGACTTTTTTTTCTTTAATAATTTGAACATCTGAAATAGATCATCTCTTAATCTTCTTGTTCTCAAGTTAGTTAAATCTAGCCTTAACAAACGTTGTTGATAATCCAAATTACGCTTTTCTGGTATCAAGTTTGTTGGTAATCGTTGAACTCTCTCAAGTCTTGTTCTGTATAAGGACACAAAGCACTGACGGCATATTCCAACTGCGGTCTAGCCATTGGACAATACAATATTTTGATAGTTTCAAGAATACTTAAATATCCTTTGATCGTTTGACTTATTCATGGTTTTTGAACCAATTTTATTATCAAACTCTGGATTGTTGTTACGATGCGAACAACTTTGCATTTTTATATGTATTGCTGAGTCGATCATTCTTTTAATCATTAACAGCTTCATCGATATCCGATTGTAGGTTATAAATTGAGTTCAAGTTATCAATTGTTGATAAGATCTTCGTGTCATCAGCAAAAGCTTTACAATTGTTTTGGACAATACTCAACATATCGTTTATATAAATAATAAAGAAGAGAGGACCTTGCACTGAACCTTGAGGAACTCCACTTTTATCCAACTTGAGCTGGTATCCTCTAATACTAGTCTTTGCAAGCGTTATAAAAGAAAAGCCTTTATCCAATTTTCGGGCCTTCACCAAATCCAAAAAATTATAATTTATACAGAAGCTTTCTATGAGTGACTTTATCAAAAGCTTTAGCAAAATCCGTGTAAATGGTGTCGACCGGTTAGCCATTTGATATCGCTTCAGGAATAAAATCCATGTCGTTAGCCTTATTCGGGTTTAACTTTGACAATTTCTCACTAACCTTTTTTACATTTATAAGATGCTCAGCAGACGGGTCAAACCGTTCCATCGTTTTAATCTCAAAAGTAGGAAGAGGCGATAAGTCATAACTGATTGAAAATATTCATTTAAAGTATTAGCAATTTCGAGCATATCTGAGATACTTTTTCCACTTTCATCTATTAGAGCTTTTACCAATGGCTTAATAAAAGTTTACGGATTTGCATAGTTGTACACCAGTTTCAGGTTCGATTTTGATAATTTAGATAAATTCGTTTCATAATTTTTAATAGCATTTTTTATTTTTTTATAACACTTGTTTCTTATTTCTATATAATTTCTCGTTTTGACTCGCACCAACTACTTGCTTCGCATGACTTCCAAGCAGAATGCTTTTTCTTTATTAACTTCGCTTCTTGAAACATTCATACGATATAAACTTGTTGTACATTTGATAAATTGTCAAACCCTCAAATGCATTGATCCAGTTTACTTTGTCAGTAAAATTAGAAATTGAAGCGTAGTCACCTTTTATTTAGTTAAAGACCGATGATCAAAACGCGGTGGGCCGTGATCAAAGCTATAAATACACTCTTTATTTCACTAATTACTAAATCAAGAAGACTACTGGATTTGTCAATTGAGGTTTGGAAAGATGGTTGGATTACATGTTGATAGAAAAAACTGTCTTCACGGATTCAAATAAACAATTTTCAAAACAATTTTTATCATTAGTCTATTTATTTATTTATTTAAAGTTTAAGTCCCATGGAAGTATTATATATATAAAAAATAAAAATTATAATCAAATAAAAGTCCTTTTTACAATTATTAATTTAACTAGATGAGAAGCAGAGGTGGACCAAGAAGAAGTGGAATAGCTGTGGGAACTTGTACTTTTGTCCCGTCTTATCTACCTCGAGGAACTATACGATGTAGTCTAGTAATCTTCCTCATAAAAAAGTTATTAGACTACTTTCCTCATAGAAAAAGCTAGACTACTAGACTACTACTAGACACTAGTAGTCTTCCTCATAAAAAAGCCAATGTTCGCACAAAAATACAATATCAGAAAATTTTAGAATTTTATCTACAATTAACTTACAAGAAATAAAATGTTTACAGTTATAATTTGTAATTATCATTAATTCATCTGAGTTGAGTTTCCCCACTTAGAGGTCGTTAGCTCAATAAACACTTCTTGGTTATCACCATTACCATTATTCAGCTTTTTTGAAGGTATTTGATTCAGCTCAGTATCTGAGCCATCATTACTAATATCATCATAGCTGCGTATAGTTCCTCGAGGTAGATAAGACGGGACAAAGTTACAAGTTCCCACAGCTATTCTACTTCTTCTTGGTCCACCTCTGTTCTTAGATAAACTAATTACATCATCATGATTATTTATGTCACAAGAATCACTATTGGATTTGTGGCTACCTTGAACAAGATTACTACCTTGATCTGAATTAGTTTTTTTTGATTCAGTGGAATTAAGAAATAATATATCAGAAAATATATCATAAAGTAACTAAATTCTGAATTAAAAGGAAGTCTGCATCTAAATTGATTAATATATCTAAAATTACTAAGAGGAAAACTAATTTTTTGGAATCTTTGCTTATCTTAAAGTCATGTGTTAATTCTTCCCAAGAATTAAAATTTTGAATCAAATATCATCGAAAAATTCTTGATTGTTTACTAATTAATATCCTACATTAGAATTAATTCATGAACATTGGATTTTATATAGTTTTTAAAAATTTTCTAGATTTTATTTGAATTCGAAATCTTATAAAATACTTAAATTAATTCATGGAAAATTTAGTTTTTAAAAGACTAATCAAACCAATGTTCCTTAAATCAGCTAAAAAAAAATTGATTCTTTACGATTCTCATCGTTTTATAAGTATTCTTTCGAATTTAGATTTATTGTTGTATTCTTTTTTAATCTTATCTTAAAAATAAGACAGTATTTTTTTTTAGTTGTTTTTAATAGTATTTTTCATTTATTTAGAATTTAATTTTAGATATAATCCATTTATTTAACGAACTAAATGAAAAATAAAAATATTAAAAGCTACTGAACTGAACTTGTTGCACATAAATGAAAATTAATTTAAATTTTTCTTTAAATAAATCGCCAACAAAATGAACTTTATTAATGCATAAGTGATCAGAGTAGAATCCAGCAACAAACTGTATACCATTATCATGATTATATAAAAAAAACTCGCCAATAAAACTCTTTGCTAAAAAAACTTACACTACTAACCAAAAACCTTTTTCTAAACAATATTGACGCAATGAACGAAAAGCATGCTGACGAAACCCTGAATGAATCAGAGCTGGCCGATCTGGCCGAGGATATTAAGCCCGAAATTAAGTCATCAATCGAGTCACTCAATGTGAACAAACGAAAGAAAAAATCAGTCATACAAAGCACTGCTGACGAGGACAGTGACGATAATCTGGACGATGAGGAAGTTGATCTGGATGAGAATAACAATGAGCTGAAAATAAACGAGAATTGTGACAGTGACAATAACGAAAATGGACACATGGCCTCTGACTTGGATCTGAGTCAATTTGATGAAAACAACAATTTGCCCGAAGACAACCATGAAGAGGAAAACTATTGCAATCAGGATCTTATTGTGTGCGGCATGTGTCAGGCTGATTTTAGACTATCGAACATCATTGATTTTATTGAACACAAAATAAACAAATGCTTGAATCATAATCAAAAATCACAGGATGATCTTCTCAAGAATTTGAATTCGAATTTGTCTCAAATTAATAGTAAATTAAGTACTGGAAGGAATAAGACAAATAGCAGAATGAATTCAGATGGATGTGAACTGGGTGAAAGTGATGATACTTTCATGAATGGTAGGTTTTGTTATTATTTCTTAAATGCCCATTTGATCTCAAAATAAAATTAAATTGAATTAGTTTTAAAAGAAAAAAGATTCCAATAAGTAAATACTTGAAAACCAAGGAAAATTTTTTTTTTTGGTGAGTAAAAAAATAAATATTTTCACTGGATATACTCAAAGATTCAAAAAAAAACAGTATCTTGATTATAAAACATTTTTTTTAATTCACTTTTTTTTGACTCTATTTTACAATCTTAAAATTAAAAAATAAAAAAGCAATCCCAAAGATTTGTTCAGAATTTTGTCTAGTTTTTGAATATGCAAAAATAATTTGGAGTAAACCGCGGAGATACAAAAAAACTGTAAAAAACCCAAAATTATACTATTTTTGATAATAGTCTTCGTAAATTAGTCTTCGCAAATAAACCACTATTTTGTAGAAGAGATTATTCTCTATCAGGATTCAGGATTGATATTATACTATTAGGATATGCATATTTGAACATAAGTTATTACAGCCTGAAGTCAAGATTATTTTTTTTTTGAATCTTTGAGGGGATCCAGTCAAAAAATTTATTTTTACTCTCCAAAAAAAACACATTTTCCTAGGTATTTTATTCCTAGGTTAATTTAAAAAAATTAATTAATTTCTAGTTTCTAAATTTTTTTAAATAAATATTAATTTAGTCAATAGGAAATGAAAAATTGGGCTCGAGTAAAAAACTTTTAAAAATTATCTAATTAATAATTTATAAAAAGTCTTTTACTAGGTGATTTTTATTTATCTAAAATATTGTAAATTAAAGAACCAGAAAATGGAGGAATGACTACACCGTACATATACAAATGTTCGGAATGCAGCAAATTATTCAGAAATGCGGCATATCTAGTCGAACACATTGAGACAGAACACAATATGATATTGTGCAAGAAATTTACCAAAACAGGAGCTTCAATTGATTCTAAAACAAATTTAATGCAGCATGCTAAACCGCAACAGGTTTCTTCACCAAAGACAAATATTAATTTTAAACCAGTGCAAATGCCAACAAATGGAAATTTATTAAATAGACAGTCAACATCACCATCACAATCAGGCAGCAACAATTCGCCAAAAAAATTCAAATCAAAACACGATATATCACCGACAATGCATCAACAAAATAATGCTAAAGTGCTCTCGGCAAATTCAACAACATCAACATCAACATCAACATCTGCTACTCCTACTGCTGCTGCTGCTGCCTTAGCTGCAACAGTTCTTTCAAATAACAATTTGGCAAAAAAATTTACCAACATAAATTTGGCCAATTCGAATCTAAATCAATTGAAAGCAATAAAAACAGCTAATAATAGTCTAAAAATAATAACAAACAATGGCATGGGAACAAATAGACTTGGTAACATTCACAATACAATTGTGCCAAATGGTGTATCGAGTAAAATTTTGCCAAATAAACCGGTCGTCAAAGAAGAATACGATGAAGCAAATCAAACAAATGACGAAGAAGAACAAGATCAAGAGAACGAACTAAACAATGCAAGTAGTAATGAAGAAGAGAGTGTAGAAAGTGGAAGCAAATTAATTGGAAAATCAAATGCACCAACACAATTGAGCATTAAAATAAACTCATTGCTTAATCAAGCTGGTGGAGCGTCAAATTCAATAGCAGCTATTGCAGCTGTTTTAAATCAAACAAATTCTTCTAATTCGTCTTCGTCTAATTCATCGAGTTCAACTTCAGGCTCACCTGCATCCATAACAAATACACCAAGTGTTCTATCTCAATTGAACAATCTATTCACTCAAAATACATCTCCCAATTACATAAATTTGTTCAATCAAAATCTGCTCAATTTATTGAGCAATCAATCACAATCATCGCTGTTGTCACCATCGTCAACATCATCAAGTGCTTCGTCAAACAAAATTCAAAATGTATCATCAAGCAACTCGAGCACATTTATTCAAAATGGTGATGAAAAAACACGCAACAAAAATCTACTCGATACCATAAATGAATTGGCCAAATTCAATCAAGATCCGTCTAAATTGACTATTAATGCCTCTTCAAATGCACAACAAAATAATAAATTGAATATTGTGAATGGAACTAACAATAGTGGTTTAAATGTTAATAGCAATAGTAATAGTAGTAGTATTAATGGTATGGGAGGAAATAAGCCCAAACGCGAGAAACGAACAGATACATGTGAATTTTGTGGTAAAGTGTTCAAAAATTGTTCGAATTTGACTGTTCATCGGCGAAGTCACACTGGAGAGAAACCCTATAAATGTGAGTTATGCAACTATGCTTGTGCTCAAAGTTCAAAATTAACACGACACATGAAAACTCATGGACGCGCTGGCAAAGAAACATCCTATTGTAAATATTGTTCAATGCCGTTCAGTGTGCCGAGCACATTGGACAAACACATGAGAAAATGTGACAAAAATCCTCAATTTAATCCAAATGCTTCTTCTTCTACTGCTGCTAATGTCTCACTTTCATCGTCATCATCAGCAGCGACAACAACAACAGCATCAGGACCAGCACACTCGTCATCAACAAATGGATCAACACAAAATTTTGTCAGTCTTCAAACTCTTCAAAACAAAATCAATCTTGCCCAAAATCAATTGAATATGAAAAAGTCTTTACAACAAGCCAAACGTATGCCAAATCAAATAAATATGATGGCTTTTAATATGCAAAATAATTTACCAGCTGGCATTCGCATGAACGATTTTAGTCAAGACAATGATTTGGATAATGAGGAAAATGAAGAGGAACTGGAAGCATTGGCCGAAGTAGAAGAAGACGACAATTGTCTTGAAAGTACCATGGACAATGAAAATCAACAATATGAAGAAGAGTTCGACGATGAAAGCTCAAACCAAAAAGAGTTTTTAGACGAAGTTAATAATCAATTTATTCTTAATCACTCTTTTAAAATTGAAAGTATTCAATAAAATTTAAAAAATTACTTTCATTCTAATATTATTAATTAAAATTTAATATAATTTTCTTTAAAATATTGAAAATTATATTGCTTATTTTCGCTATTGTATGAAAATTTTCTAAATGTTACTTAATTCAAGCGTTTTGGTCCACTTAATTTTGTTTATTATTTAGCGCGTAAGTTTTTAAATTTCCCCTATTTACCCAAAAAGACAATCCATTTTACCAAAGCATTTTTAAAAAAAAATCCACTGTATTTATTCACATTTAATTTTTTCGAAAATTTTAATGTGATTCTAAATGACTGGTTTTGTCATCAACACTCTTACTTCCAAATCTTTTTATTCTCTTTTATTTATTAGGTTTTTGGAGGTTTGTCGCGATAAATTAAAAGTGTTTGATGGTGTGCAGTAAACCAAAGAAATTAAAAATGATAACTCACAAAAGAAAATAAAGATTATTTGATGAAATAGCTGGTCCAAATTAACACTAAAACACTTAAAAATTGAAAAAAAAATTCTATATTGCTTTAAAAACCATTGTTTGTCTTTTAAAAAAATTCGTGTATGTGTGTTTTAAAGGTGTCCTTATGAATTGGAAATTTAAGACTATTAAGATATTGGAAATATCATGACATATAGCCCTTAAACTGAAATAAAACAAAAAAAATAAAAATTTTAATCTCAATTAAAATTTAATTTTATCAAATAAAATTAAATTAATATTTTTTTAGTCAAAATTTAAAACTAAAATTATCTTTAATATTTATTATTTAAAATTTTAATGAGCTCATTTCAGCCAAAATAAAAAAAATACAAAAAAAATTTAATATATGCTTTTAAACACAAAAACAAAACTTTTTTTAAATACATAAATTAAACAGACAATTTAAACAAACTTTGAAAGATGACAATTACAGGATTTACCAATGAATGCCACATAAAATACGAAACAAAATAGCTCTTAGCCCTTTATTTACAATTTGGATTTATTGGGCCATTTTAAAAATGTTTAGCATAAAATAAAACTCGTTTGATAGGCCATTATTTTGTTTCATATCATATTTTAAATCAAATGAGGTAGATATTTGTCTAATATTGAGTATTTAATTCATTTTGTGGCTGTGAAGATCCGCTAGATGACTGCGTTGAGAATGTGCTACCTGTTCGGTAAAAGTCACCATTTTCATTTTTATTTCTATACCCATTAAAATTATCAATATGCTTGCTATTTGAATTTTCCATCATATACTTTTTTTTCGGATGATAATAATTCGGATAAGACTTAGATTCAGGCTGATAGGACGGAGACGATGAAAATTCCAAATCACCAGATAAATTTCGATTGTGTTTGCCAGAGCGTGAAGTTGTTGTTTCATAAAAAGAGCCAGCATTCGGTATTGAATTAGTTAAACTTGTTGAGTAATCTTTGTCATAGTATTCCAAATTATTATGCTCTTTTCGAGACTGTTTAGGAATTTTAAAACTTTTAAGTGAATCAGTTTTATCATTTTGAAAAATTTTATCCATTATTGATTTTGAACTTGCTGAAGGATTGGAATGAGGCCGAAGAGGCTTAGACAATGATTTTTTACACCCATTTTGGCTTTCATTTTCTTTTTGACTTGTTTCTTTTTCACGCCCATTAGACAGTATTTCCTCATCTTCGTCTGCGCGTTCAGTAGCTGTCATTGTTTCATCTGCTGATATACTACTCACACTCTTTATATCACCTGGATTTTGGTGAGCACTTTTAGAATCATCTTCCGTTCTTGTCAAAGTAGTTTCATTTGTTTGCAAAAAAGAGTCATGCTTGGAAACAAATTGATCAAGAAGTTTTTTTTCGTCAGATTTGATTATTGGATTTTGATTGTTTTTATTTGATACTGTATCTAAAATGGAATTTATTTTTTGCTCAAGAACTCTATGCTGAGAAAGTATGTCTTTGGCATACTGTATTAAATCATTTGGCGATTGTAGGTCTTTTATACCAAGCTATTTATTTTTTTTTAGATAAGAAAAATTAAATTAATAAAATAAAGAGAAAATTACTTCCGACGCTCTTTGTTTTAAAAGAACTATATTATTTTTTATCATCGCCTTTTTTTTTGTTTCCAATTCTTCTTTTTTGTTCATTAATTCAGCCTTCAAAATCTTAATAAAAATTAATTATACAAAGTATAAATTCTATATGAAAATTTGAAAATTAGATAATTAAATCTTAAATTTAAAATTAATTTTTAAAAATTATTGCTAATAAAGATTATCAACAGAATTTTAAATAAAAAGTTTATTTAAAAAAATATTATTTTTTTGTTTAAAAGTAACAAGGAGTTGGAGGTTCGCTCCCTCCTATTACATATTAAAAATGGCTTTTTTTACTTCTGAAATTGAGTTAAGACGATCTATCTAATAGAGGTTAATTTCAAAAGCCTATATAATTGTTAAAGTTTTACAAAAAAGAATAATTCCATCCATTTTCATATTGACTAAATTTTATTAAGATGTATGTTAACTCTACTTCTACTCCCTTATGTCCTTTCAGTTTTTTTAAACGATTTTTACCAAAATAAGCGCAGATTTATTGATAAAATTCAAATGTTCATAAGAAAAATTGTATTTTTAAATGATTATAATTCAACAAAGTCGATAGTATAAAATAATTTTAAAAAACTATTACAATTAATTTTTACTTAACTTTTAATTTTTTTAACAAAAAAAAAATTTTAACGAGAGCTAATTTTCTGATTTATCTTTGGAAAAATTTGGATATCTTTCAAATATGAAATGAACCAATTTGACAACTTCTGATCAAAAAAGACAGTTGCTATGTTTATTCAATATTTTTTACGGAAAAAACCTAACTCATCCTAGCCTCATATAAAAATCTTTTATTATTGTTATCATTATTTATTTTTTTTAAGTCTCATAGACAAAATTTAAAAAAAAATAAAATAAAAATCTTATAACAAAGCGAATATTTTTTCTAATTGCAACAATGCATTGTAAAAAAAATTATTTAATAAATATATTTGTGAATAAGATAAATTTGAAAGAAGAAAGAAATTGTTTCAATAAATTTTCTCCAAATTTTGATTTTTTTGGAAAATTTTGGGAATATCGAAAACAAAAAAATCTGACAATAATTTTCTATTTTTATTACTTTTAATTTCCATTAAATCTGATTCTGCAAATATATCAGCTAATAAAGTTTTGTCTTCCAGGAGCTACATAAACTAAATTTATGAAATTTTCAAATTATCTTCAACATCTTTCGGAACAAGTTTATAACCCAAACTAAAATATTTTTATTTCAATTTTAAATGCCTAGAAAGTGGTTGAAAATTGCAGAAAATGAATGTCAGCTCTTTTAATAAAAAATAAAAAATTATACGAGAAGAGAAAAATTTTCTTAAAAAAATTCCCTTTTTGCTTTTCCAATTAAAAAATGTTTGAATAGAATAATAAATTAAGTCGATATGGAGTTTCTTTTGCGTCTCTAAAAATTTTCTCAAACCAGCTAGAAATACAATTTATTCGTGAAAATTTAGAAAAAAGTCTATTTTTATGTTTATTTCTAGACAAAAAAAAATAATCCTATTTAAATAAAGAATATTCAATTCTTAAAATTTGTGCATTATTTTACTTACCAATTCTTTTTGGTACTCTAGATTTATCTTTTCTTTATACTCGTTCGATTTCATATATAACAAATACTTGATATATTGTTGTCGACATATTTCTTAAATTAAGAATTTAGAAAAAAAAATAATCTTTTTTTAAATATTTACTAAAATAATCATCTATTGAATTAATAATATCTTCACCAAGTTCGCGTCTAGCTATTTCATCTGAAACCTCACTTTGCCTTATTGAATGTGAATCTTTTATGCCATTGAGTCGCTCACCATTACAAACTTTATCAAAACCATTTTTATCCAAATGTTTGTTAAATTTATTTGATATTTTAGTATCCTTTAATAATTTAGTATCCAAATTATCACTTGAAAGTTTGGTCATCGCTTTATTATTATAATCATTTTTTAATAGAGCATCATTGGAGTCTTTTTGAGCTGAGAAAGCTGACTTTGAATTTATTTTTTTATCCTCTTTGCTCGACTTTATCATTTTGGTCACTTGAATATGCATTTTTTCCAACGTCTTTTTTTCTTTCTTATCCAAAGACTTTGATCTCTTTCTCTCTTTTTTATGTTCTTTAACAACTTTTCTTTTCTTTTTAAGACTTGACCTGGGCTTTTTTTCTGATTCGGAAACAACGCTGGACGACTTTCGCTTTCTGTTCTCGTTGCTGATCGATCGTTTAGACTTTTTGAGCCGATTCAAACTGTTGCTGTCTTCCGAGGAATCAGAACTAGTCGAAGATGATGAAGTATGGGAAGAAGACAATGAGGAATTCATGGATCTATGTGAATGCGGGGAGTTTGAATTGCGATTTCTGGATCGACTCAAGCGTTCGCAATTATCATTTTCGTCCTTTATTTTTAAATTTTGCTTTGTTTTTGACTCAAAATACTTTTCTAGCTTAATTTTAAGATTGAATAAAAAAAATTATTCTTTTTACTAAAAAAAAAAATCTATAATAAATACCAGTGTTCTGTCTATTTTCTGAAAATAGTAGTTTATTGGTCTATCTGTCCAAGAGACATGTCCATTTAGTGGCTCAAACTCATTCAAATTCAAAATTGCTCCTAGGTCTGTAATGAAAAGTTTTATAAAAAATTCATAAATTTCAATTTTTTAAGCTACCATTTGTATTTCGGTCATTGATTCGAAAGTTAAGTGAACAAAATGGCTTTGAAGATACAATAAAAGCTCCTTCTGGCATATCTTGAAAACGAAGCTTCAATTGATGGTCTACAGCGGCGCCAAAAGCAAAATTATTAACAAATATAAGCCTTTGACAAGAAACAACAATTAATTTTTTTTTTCAAATAAGAAAAAAAAAATTTTCTAGAATCATACTTTGATTGATCAATTAGCTCTTTGACATAGTCTCCGGTGGATATTTTTCGCATCATTGATGAATCTGATGTGCTTGCCACTTCTAAAAATTCTTCATTAGACAAAAAATCGCCTTTGTACAGCCGAAATTCTGAATAGGTTTTTCCAAAAAAATTCATCCAATATTTAAATTCCTGTTCCATTTTCTAATTTCTAATAATCAATAAATTGTTTGAAAAGAAGAATAACTTTAATTACAATTGCGTAGCGTGCAGGCCATTCGGCTTTTTCGAAACCATAACAAATTTTGCATTTGGATACAGCTGCTACTTGAAGTACCACATTACCAACTCCTATTAAAATTAAATGTAAATAAAGCTAAAAAATAATGGACAAAAATACCGCTTCCAAGATCAATAAACGCATCATTTTCTTCAAGTTTGATGCGCTTCAGCATTTCTTCAATTAAGTCGTAACTTGTTTCACCGTAGACTTGAGGCGAAAACGGTTCATAGTGATTGAGCTTTTCTGGTTCCAAGACAGCTCGGTTATATACTAAATGAAGTATGAACTTTGCTAGTTTGCCTGAGGCCCTAAGTTTCAATGAGTCAACTTTTAGCTTTTTTAATTGTATGTTTTCCTGATTTTTGTTGACCCATTCGTTGAACAAGTCGCAAAGTAATTTCAAATTCTCATAACTTAAGAGTGAAAATTATAGAATTAAATTTTTTAATTTTTTCAACTTTTACAATTTTTCAAAACGTTTCGAAATTTGAAAGTATGATTTTAATATTTCTTTTAATTCGGGATATTCTTCGGACAAATGCTTGATTGTTTGTATTATTTCATTTGATTCATCCTGTTAAAAATAAATTACTTAACTTTTAATTTTTTTAACAAAAAAAAATTTTAACGAGAGCTAATTTTCTGATTTATCTTTGGAAAAATTTGGATATCTTTCAAATATGAAGTTGAATCTTCAGTAAATAGAAATAGTAAATCAAAATGAAAATAACTAATCAACCAAAGGAAAGATTGCACAGGAAAAAGTCCAGATCTTTATAATAGATTTATATTGGTAAAACCACTAAGAAATACAAATTATGAAGAAAGGTTTTAATTATTTAACTTAATTAAGACAAAGCAGTATTTAAAAGGAAATTAAATTAAAATGTTTAAAGTAATTTAAATTAGTAAATGATTCGAAATGTCTAATTATATTATTTTACACAATTTTTTTCAGAATGTTTGCAGTCTTAAAAATTAAATAGCCAAATTCTTTTATATGGGACATGTTGTTAATTTTTCAAGAATGACACTTAAAAATTTTAATCAAAATAGTCAAAATTGAATGAAGATTTTCAGTTTTTTTTTCTTTTTAAAAAAAAATTCAAATAAATTCTAAATATTTGACTTTAAAAGTGACTTTCTGTCTCTAAGATTCGCAAGAAAATGTCCAAAAAGTTTATTTTTGGGATTTCTAGACAAATTTTTCTACCCAATGTAATTTGTTTTTTTTTACTAAAATTTTTCACTCAAAAAAATTAATTAAAAATTAAACTAAAGAAACTAGAAGCGAAAAAATTAATTATTTTTAAAAATTTTTAGTTAATATCATTCTAAAATAGAATTAAATTTAATTGAAATTTGTTTTTGTTTCTTTTTAATTTTAAGCAGTAAAATCTAAAAAATAAGTTTAAAATCCTTATTTTATAAATTAATTTTTCATGCAACAAAATTTGCTTCCTTAACACTAGAAAGCCCGATTAATTAAATTTAGTAATGTAGCCAAATTAAATATCTTAAAAAAAAATAAGATTTTCAGTTTCGAAATGTCTAAAAACAATTAATAAATTGGAAGCTTAGTTAAAATTGCTCTAATTAAACATAAGAATTTAATACTGGTGCGACTTTATGACTGGTATGACTTTAAATTTGAATCCAAAGTTTTCTTAATCAATTTTCAAATAAATATTTTTTTTTGAAAATTGATTAAATTTTTTTCCAAAATTAAAAATAAAATGCTTTGTTTTAAAAGACAATTTTTTAAAATAAAATTTTATTTTTATCAAAAATATTTAAGTTTTAATTTTTTAAAAAATGGTTTTAAATAACCTCTCAGACTTTCTAGTGTTAAAACTTTTAAATCTTTCTTGAGATGAATTAACAAATTACAAATATCATAATCCATAATCATCGTTATTAGATTAAGCTTGAGAAATGATTTGAACTCATGATTTTTAATGATTTTAAGTTTTTAAAAATTAATTAAAATTGTGAGTAATTGGCTAATATCTTGACATAATGGCCAGACAACAAAAAAATTTTATTTTCGGTAAAATAAACATTTTTCTGTTACAATTTTTGAGAGCAAAAATCTTGCACTACGGCTTTGGATACCAAATTTGGTTACGCTTAAAAGAACTATGTATTGCATAAGAAAGACAAATTGACGAAAGAAAACAAAGAAGATCTAGAAACAAAAAGCATTCTGAGAGATGTCTGCTTAGAAATTATGAACCAAAGCCTCATCACAAGTATCAGTCCAGGCAAAATCGTTCTCACTGTTTTTTTTTCTTAATCATTTAATTTGATTAAAAAATATATATATAAGTAATTTACAGACATAGTGTTAACCACGATGCATCTAATCTACTGTGCCATTTATCATTCAATAAACTAAACTAAAATTAAAAGAGAAAAAATTATTAAAAAAAATGATGTACTTACTGATACGGTTTTAATCACACTGAATTGAGCCGGTTCTCCACCGAATGGGTTATTTAACAACAATAATTTCGACATTAATAGTAGGAACTTTAATTTGAATTTGAATCCATAGGCTATTTAACTAATTCAATCTACTGTGGACCGACGATTACGTAAAACTATGTATAGAACTAGCACGATAAAAAAATCAAATACTACCAGTTTAAAAACTCTAAAATTTGTCTTATTTATAAGTTCTAATCATTGATTTATGTATAAAAGGAAAGTTTTTATTTAATTTTGATTAGAGAATCAGAGGGTAAAAATAAATTTTTTTTTTATTTTAAAAAGATTATAATTATTCCTCTCTAGTTAGATATTATCATAAAAATTTATAATTGCTTCAAACCATTGATACAGTTGTCTTAACAACTCTGATTTGAAATCATGTATTCATGGTCAAAAATTTCTCATCATACAACTAATTAGAAACATTGGAAAATAAGACGCGTGTGCTTCGCTTCAAAAAATTTTGTTATTAAATTTCAGACCAAAGTTACTCGAAATTACTTAGAGTAATAATTTACATAATTTTCACAAGTAAAATATATGAAATAATTTTTATTATGATATAGTAAAAATATAATTCAATTTTAACTTTTAGATGACAAACCTAACATAACATTTAATAAGCTAAAAATAATAAAATTAGTTAAATCATTTAAAAGAAACACAAGTTTCTAATTAAACTTAATTTTAATGAATTTAAATTTACTAATTTTTAAGTTGTTTTCTGCAAATTTCATTATGCTTTTCTAAATTTAAGAGAGTCAATCGTATTTTAAAAAGCTCTACAGCATCTGTTAATTTTATCAATCTACTTTTGATGATGAGATATCGTCAATGTTGAGGTGTTAAGGCAACTTTGAAATTGTAGAGTACTAAGCTTAAAACTACTTTCATACTTTTAACAGCCGGGTACAAAGCTTTTAGATCAAAGCTTATTTGTTTTCCAGACCCTTTCTTGCTTCCAAGGCTGATATCATCAATGTTTTCAGACAAATCTAATATTTTATATTGAACAGAGCTCAATGAAATTTTAAAAAAGTTCAATTAGAAAAATGAAAAAAAACTTGTTCTGCAAATGACGAAACGATGCAAAATTTTAAGCTATAAATTACTAATATTTTGCTTTTGAATTGGAAATTTTAAGAATTTTTACAATGCCAGGGGACTGCTAATTTCTAATTATGTGGAAATAGGATCAAAATTTCAAAATATTATCAGAAATATTAGAATCAAAAAATACATAAATAGTTGTAAATTTTATTTTTAAGCGAATTAAATTATTTAATTTTTGGCTCATCTTAAAATTTGCTTTATGTTAGATTTTTTTTTTTAATTTTTTCTTTATCAAAAAATGAATAATCTAGGTAAATTAATTTTTAGAATTTTTAAGACTTTTAAAATTTGCATTGACTAAGATTTTAATGAAGCTTAATAAAGCTTAATTTTTTCGTAGATAAAATAATCAACCCGTCTTTTTTAATAAGATTTTTTAGTAAAGATCTTTTTTTGTATAATTTTTTATGCCTAAAATCGTTTCAATATTCATGTCTCTCTAAAGTAGAAACATTTGCTTGATTTCTGTTTTAATATCGGGTGAGTCATGATATTTTGCAGAATTTTCAAACCTAGATTAAAATATGAACAGGAAAGAGCTTAAATTTCACACTCTTATTACAACATTCTTTTTGTATATTTTTCTATGCTAGATTTTTGGGTTTTTGCATGCAAGTAGCGCTCTAGAACGGTAAACACACCTGGTACCTTTAGGGTCGAGTGCCCCCAAACTTAAATTTTTATTTTCTCAATAATTTTTCTAAAAGTTTGTTCGATTAGTTCTACAAAATTTCCTTGAGGTTTTTTGACACTAACTAACAAATCGAAGAGTAGCCTACTTTAATTTTTATAATTTATTAAATGATCTTCTTAAGATAGATTTTTGTCTTTTACTTCAGTATATCTTTCTACCAACTCTTTCTCTATAGTATAAGCCCATCGAGTTAAATTAATTAAGTTAACGATTACTCAATTGTAAAAAGACATTTAATTGTAATTTTTTTTCGTTTTTTTATTTTTATTTTATTTATTTTTTATATATCATACTTCAATTTCTCCATGAGATTTAAACTTAAATAAATAATAATAATAATAGAATGGATGTTCGAGAAATTTAAAAATTATGATCGAAAGCCACTTGCATGCAAAGACCCAAACCTAACATAAAAATATATACAAAAAGAATATTGTAATAAAAGTGCGAAATTTGAGCTCTTTCCCAATATTGTTTTTTTTATTGACAAAAAAACTTGTATAGACCTCATAGGTCAAAATTTATAAGAAAAATAATCTCAAAAATAAATATAAAAGTAATTAAATTTGACCAAGTCAATTTTCGTTTTTTAACGACGAATATAAATATTCAACCTATATGCTCATAAAAATTTATGCTTTTTAAATCTACAATATTTATATTGTTTTCATTGTAATTATTATAGTCAAACAAATGTTTTAATAGAGTAATGTCTTGCTGATAATTTGAGACTTCTCTATCATAGAGAATATTGAATATCTGTTCATATTTTAATATAGGTTTGAAAATTTTGCAAAACACTATGGCTAGTATTCAAATAAAAAAAAAATTTTGAGATTTTTGTACAAAAGAAAAGACCAAAAAAAAAAAACTCAAAACTTTTCTCATAATACGATTTTATATTCATTCGATTCATTATAAGAGCTCTGGCTTAAAATTGAATTAAGAGTATTGAATTAGATGGGAATGGAGATCGTTTTTTTAGAATGCACCTCAATTCCCTTCCTCTTTTAGAAACGGAATATTTCCCTCTATCAAGAACCACTGTAGCTGTATAAAAGTTCTCTAGATGAACCGTTTTTTAGACAGATTACTTGAGATGAAAACTGGATCTATTTTCCAAATTATGATAGCATATATCAAAGGTTGGAGATAAGTTGAAGATTGATTTGTGAATTTTTGGCTCCAAAAGCTGTGAATAGTACAAGAGAGGAATCGAACTTGCTGATAGATGGCTAAAAACTATACAATACAATCCTTTATATTTGTAATATTAGCTGAAATAAAAACACAAATTTTTTTTTACTAGGTATATTATAAATAAAATCTCTCCAAAATGTATCAGGCCCAAAAAAATCTTTCTAAAATAAAAAACACAACATTAAAAGTCTCATAAAATTTTTTCGAGAGGTTAAAAATTAGTTTTGTAAATGCGACATGATATAGCACCATAAAAATTGGATAGTTTTGCAAGAAGAAAATCAAAGCAGAATCAACCTAACTCAAATGCATTAGAGTGTAGTTCATTTTTTAAAGGCTTTGAAAATTGATCCAACTATGCAAGTTTTACTATGTTGAATTTACAAAACCAATTTTTAATCTCGAAAACATTAAAAATAATAATATTAAAATAATAAATATTAATTCTTCTATTTTCGTTGAGAATTTCAAGATAGCTGTCAATAATATAATTTTGAATTTTGAACCATTTTACATTTACACAATCAGTTTTTACTTAAACTTTTTTAAAAAATTTTTTTCAAAAAGTATTTGTATTTTTTGTACTAAATTTTTCAAAATTTAATTTTTATTTTTTTTTGTAAATGGTCAATTAAAATATTTTCATGATTAATTGCTGATTAATTTGATTAAAAAATAGTCGTTTGATTTTTGAAAAAAATAAATTTATTGAGTAATATTTGTGCATGAATAAATAAAATTTTTAGATTAGAACATGTCCTAGTGAATTGAGAAAAAAAAATTGATTAAACGACTTGGTCATATAGATAAAAAAAATAGAATTTTATTAAATAATCTTCTACAAATATGTACTTATCAATCCTTGAGATAAAGTACGCAATTGTTAATTTCTAAATGAGATACACAAAAATATATACAATAAAAAAAAAATTACTGAAATAGATGGTCAATTTTTGTTATTAACAGTCTAGAGAGCTTTTTAAAACTTCTTGAAAAAAAAAAATCGTGCAAAAAATAATTCAAGCAACAACATTAATTTAGAGACTTGATAAAATTGTTTAAGTTATACTCATTTTCATATTGAGTTTCGTCCCAAACTTCAGTTATATTCTCCAATAGTTTAGCATAACCACTTGGCACACCAGCACTATTTTCTTTAGATTTTTGTTCACTAGTTGTCGGCGTGTCTCGGTTGAACATGTTCATCAATTGCTCAGTTCCCATGGAGGACAAATTCGAATTTTCAATATTAACAACAGAATTAGCAATGCCGAGTTTAAATCGTTGCAAACTCATTATCTTTTCTTCTATTGTTCGTTTTGTTATTAAACGATATACATTTACAACTTTAGTCTGACCAATACGATGCGCTCTATCCATGGCCTGAAGATCTTTTTGCGGATTCCAATCATGTTCTACAAAAATTACTGTGTCGGCACCGGTCAAATTTAAACCCAGTCCACCAATTTGAGTTGTCAATAGCAAAATATCGATAGACGGATCTGAATTGAACTTTTTTACAACGTTAAATCTTTCTCCGGCCGGTATAGTTCCATCCAGCCTCAAAAAGCTTACATTTTGCATTTTTTTCAACAATTCATTCTCAATTATGTCTATCATTGATTTTAATTGACAAAAAATGAGCACTCTATGTTGATTAAGTACACTGTTCTGATCCAATTCGGAACCATTATTTTCTTCATTATTTCCTATGCCACATTCGTTTAATAGATCTTTAAGGGCCATTAGTTTACCAGAATGTTTAGCTTCATTAAAAGTATTTTGACCATATTCGGATTTTATCTTGTTCCATTTGGGATGCTCTTGATTGAGCACCAATGACGGATGATTAACCACTTTTCTTAAATACTGCAAAGCTTGGAACACATGTTCACCATTTCCTTTCTTAAGATCTTCTGGCTCTGCTTCTTCCTCATCATCCAAAAGACCAAGACTTTTTTTAATATTATCGCTCACATTTGACTTGGCAAAGTCTTGGTATAATTCGATCTGCAATGGACTCATTTCACAATAATAATCTTGAATGATCTTGGGTGGCAAGTCTTTGAGCACCTCTTCTTTGGTGCGACGAAGTAAAAAGGGTAAAACTTGTTTGTGCAATGACTCAAGAGCAATCACACTTAGTTGATGAAAACCATTGTCAGATTTTGATTTTCCATTTTCGCCATTTTTCTCCTGATTAGACATGGCCTTTTCCAACTTGTTCTGAAACGAGGCCGATTGTGGTGCAATATAACGCGCATATTTAAGATGAAACTGCTTTTCGGTACCGAGATAGCCAGGCAGCAAAAAGTCGAATAGACACCACAGTTCGGTTACATTGTTCTGTATTGGAGTACCAGTAAGAATAAGCCTGTGTGATGCACGAATTAGCTTTATGGCTTTGGAAAGCTTTGTTTTTGAACTTTTGATCAAATGACCTTCGTCAAGTATACAATAATTCCACTTTTGATTGCATAAGTATTGAATATCATGTCTAATGATGTCATAAGAAATTATAAAAACATTGAATCTGGTTTTAGGATCTTTGTTTTTGTTGAAAAAAACACGGCGCAAATTCTCTCTTTCGGAAACCGAACCACAGTAAATAAATGGTCGGAGACATTTTTTGTCCACAAACCGATCTATCTCATGATGCCAATGGTTGGTCAAAGTTGTCGGACAAATGATAATAGATGGAGTAAATTTTTGGTCATCGTCTTCGAACTGTGGATGATCGAGACAATGCTTTTGTCTTTCGTAATGGTCACCAGATAGAATACAAATGGACTGAAGCGTTTTTCCCAGACCCATATCGTCACATAGAATACCGTGCAAATTAAACTTCTTTAAAAAAGCCAGCCAATTGACGCCCATTTGCTGGTACGGTCTAAGTTTGACACCGATTAGTATTTCAATTGGCAATTCGTAGGCCTTAAGCTTACGATTGTCCATCAGCTGGTCTAGAAAATCTTGCTGTTCGAGCTTCATTTTGAGAATGTTGGGATTAGTTTGGGTTATTTGCTCAAGTGAATTAAAGTCTGCACCATTTGAGGTAGATAGAGGATAGAGTTTGACTAGAGTGCCAAAGCATTGACTTGCCATGCTGCGAACATACCAGTCTAAATCGCACATGCGTTTCAGAACCGGAACTATAAATATAACAATAAACGGTATAATGTGTGTGTTAAGTTGTTCAAATAAATTGAAAATGAGCTCAATGGCTCCTTGTCTAGCAAATAAATTGAATTCATTGTTGTCCAAACAATCCAATGTGAACTCGAGCATTGCTTGCATTGTTCGAACAAGTTCTTTTTTGCACAAAGTAGACAAGCATCTCGAAGCCAAGTGTCTAATACTGCTCAATGGTACTTTTATTAGCTTCATCAATTGCGGTATTTGTTCCATATATTTATTCAATATGTCCATGTTCAACGATCCCAATGAGCTAACATAAGTCATCAGGGACAAATAATTTACCAATTCTTGGTATTTGCTCAAATTTATGTCAATATTCAAATCGTTTATTTGACTTAGCTCATCATTATTTGAATTTAGGAAAAAATTTTTTACAACAAAATTAATCTGATTTACAGGCTGTTGTATTACATCGGGTACAACTAAATCTAATTTTTCTAAATTATCATATTTTTCTACTATTGATTTGAATGCAAATTCAGCACCGCGTTTTTCTACCAAATTTTTGGCAGGCGTCTCGGCCGAAACTGATACCTGTGGAGTAAGCTCGGCAGACAACGAACCATTGTTGATTGAGTTGGCACGCTTTTTGACTTTATTAGGCGTGTTAGGAGTGGATGGAGTAGCAGGTACTGACTCGCCATTTGTCGTGTCCGAGCTTTGAAATATGCCATGAGAGTTATCGCTCAATATTCCGTAATATCTATTAGTTTCATAGAAATCTTTGTCTGGAAGGCTTCTAATGTTTATTTGATTGTTTATCACTGGAGTCTTCAAATGGTCATTGCACAAATAATTGAGCAAATTTTTGAATATTTTCGGAACTGGATTGGGCTGACGTTTGGAGCATGTGTCTAAAAGAGAGGCCAAATGTTGACTACTGATCGCCTGAAGATCTGAATTAGTCTCGAATCGAATGCATTCAATTAGTGGTCGGATCATTGGATTCATTTTTTCGCATAAAGTATTTAGCTGAATGCATGCGGAGGCCAGAGCTGATAGCGATCTTATTTGAAGCTGTTCTTGTTCTTGAAAAGCCTGTTTGTTAAGCTCGACTAAATTGGAGTTAATTAGCTTTATTTCTGATATTATTTTGAGATCTTGTTTCTGAGTCGGACAATTCGAAGAGCTTAGTTTCTCCTGGATCAAATTGGTCAAGCTTGTTACATCATCGAATGTGAACACATTTTTGCTCACAAAATCTTGTACATTGAGAGCAAGATTGACGCTCAAGTATCTGTGAAAATTGGTGAGCAAAAAACGAATTTCCTTCTGAAGTCTGGTGAACAACACTGCTATCTCATCAAAATAGATTGTATTCTCATTATTTAAACAATGTTTAATTTTGTTTGAGAGATTTTTTTGTATTAATTCAAGCGTTTGGCTATTCTCTCTGAGCTTCAACTGTTTGGCAAGATCAATTATCAACAGCGAGAAACAAAATCGCTGCAATCCAGATTTGAAGTTAATCTGTGTTGACAAAAACTGAATTATTGAATCAAAAGGTCTATTCAAATTTCCACTCTGATCTTTTTCTTCAATTAATGAGACTCTTTGAAACAAAATAGACAACAATTTGGAACACAAAAGTCTGCACTTGATCTGAATAGAGTCACGGACAAGTTTGTCCTCGAATCGTATTTGATTCGAGCCCAAGTACTCTTTCAAAGTCTCCGAATTTTGACTTACCAAATAGGCCGGATCGATTTGCTGGTTGCATGGATACATGAGCAAAATGAGCCATGTGGTTATATACGGAAAGCAAATGCTGACCAAAATTTTTGGACTAATATTGTAATTGAGCGTTTCCCAAAGTTCGACTACCAAACTTTCGAGCATTTTAAATCCATTTTCTGAACTCATTAAAATTGCTTGCTGATACAATAAACGGAATAGGAGAGCTAAATTTTGGCTATTTTCAATAAGCTCAAATTTGTAGCCAAACGAACCATTTGAGTTAATGGCCAAAATTATTTTGTTTATGGTGCTTAAAGTTGTTAGCTTTACATTCAAACTTGAATGATTCAAAAATGGCAATAGACGAGGTAGAATGCTTTGACCGTTTAGGAGTCGAATAAAAGTTGTTTGATTTTCGTGCAAAGAAAGGAGATCAGATAAAAGTGACATTATATTTGAACAGGAAGTGCCCAAATCGTCCAAATCAGACAAGACATCGATCAATATTTTGATTAAAGACTCAATTTGAGCTGTGGTTAAAAGTGTATTTAATTGAGTGGACACTGGTTCAAGACTAGAACTAGCTACTTGTCGTACGTCATCATCATTATCCTTGATACAATTGAGTATATTTTCGAATGTAAGACAAAATATTTGTTTCAAATTGGTCAAGTCATTTGAAGCAGATGCTGCAGCAATTGTGTACTTGAGGATCATGATTCCTGAGTGTCTTGTTTCCCAGTTATTTCTTTTCAAAGTCAAAAACATGTTAATTATGGAGCAGAGACGAAGAGTGTCTTGAGAACTAATCGTAAATAGTTTAGACAAAACACCAATTGTTTGCGTGCAAGTTTCTCTAACTGGAGCTACTACTTCATCGCCAATGTAGTCCGCAAAGCGATCAAGAGCAATAACACTGAACAGTTTGTTTAGGCAAACCTCGAACCAGTCAAAATTGGCAATCAGATTAATATTGGTATTGGTCAAAAGACTACTAACTAGTTTTTTGATAATTTCTCTTATGCAAGTGGCCGAGCCATGTCTTATTTCCCATTCCGAATTGAACAATTTAGTAAATAGCCATTTGGTGAATAATACCAGTGATTTGATGTGATTTTCGGCCTCTTCAAATCTAATATCTTCAGTTTCTTCTTCTAGTTTTAATTTTTTAATTTGACCATTAGACGTGCACGGTGAACTGAAGCTTGCATCTGCTTCCAGCTTCAATTCGCTACCTTTTCGCTTTAGGCTAATTTCTGTCTCGATGTTGTCTGAAACCTCAGCTCCAGAAGCCAACAAGTCATAATCACTGAATATGTGCGAGGTGTCTAGCTTGGCAGCTCCGGCCACGTCAATTCCCAGCTTCATATTCAAAAGGTTTCTTTGCTGTCTAATTTTTTCGCTTATTTGAACTTTTTCGTGCACTTGAACTTGAACTGTTTCGGTCGATTTCAAATCATATTTTTGAGTATCTGAGCTAAGAAGACTGGCGCCACTTGCCAGCAAATTACTTAGATTAAATTTTTCAAGTTTCAAATCGGCATCTACCGAATTTAGCTGAAAAAAATTGCTTATTAATTCATTATCGTTTAGGTATTTCATAATTGATTCGATAGTTTGTGAAGCAGCTATGCGGGTTTCCCATGATGAGTTGGTCACCAGGGGTTTTAACTTTTCTAACAATTGTCCTAGCTCGTTCGGATGGGTTTTGACAATTTCTCCTATTTGAAAGGCAGCCGTTCTACGCAAAAATGCTGATTGACCAGTCTCCAAAAGTAAAAACAATCGCTCTAATCTTAAAAAAAGTAAACATAGTTTGAAAATTCCTGTTTATTTTGTAAATAGCTAAAAAAATCAATTTACCTTGACGTCATGACTTGAATACGATGAGAAATCAGAGTTCATTAATTTAATTTAATTTTTTAAATAATTATTATTCGTGTAATAATTTTATTTTAGAAAGATATTCATTTTATTTTTATTTTTCAAGCACTTATTTATATGCATTTAAGATTTTAAAAATTATTCTATTTTACTCTTTAATTTAGCTATTGCCACTCTGTGTCATGCACATTCTTTCTTGCTTATGCATGTTCAATATGCTCGTACTGTGCGAGACTTGAACAAATCCTGTCTAAATGGTAATTGTTTGCTTTACCAGAAAGCTCCCTCCGAAATTGATTGCAAATTTATGCATGCACATTTTTTATTTCAAATTTAGATTTATATATGATTATCTTCAGCTACTAAAAGAAATTTAAATAAACAAATTGAAATAAATGAAATTTTTTTTCTCTAATTTCACATTTTATTCATTGTCTAGAAAAATACAATTTAAAAATTTTCAAAATTTTTTAATTCTATTTTGAAAGCATTCAAATCAATTTCTATTTTCTTTAGATTATGTTTAAAAAAAAAAATTTAGATAAATTCACTAATATTATTATAATGAAAATAATTTAATTACTCATTTCACTTTTGAAATTAAAATAAAATTTAAAAAAAGCTAGCTGCTATTTATGCTATCTAGATTGTTGAAATCACCCAAATAGCTTTTAAATAAAATCTAGATAACAAAAAGTTTGTTTTTTAACTATGAAATTTTTCGATTCTATTATTATTCGAAAATTTTAAATTAACTTAAATTAAATGAAATTAGATAAATGTTTTTTTTTTCAATGATTATAAGACAAATTTAAAGTATTGCCTAAAAATCTAGCTGATTTTTTTAATAAAACCAAAACCAAAAGATATAGATTTTTAGGTATTGTTAAATTTTGAATTTTTTTTACTTTGAGACTAATAAAAAAAGAAAAAAAATTAAATAGATATCTGTCTAATAACTAAAGTTAACTTGATTGCTTAATGAATCAAACATTTCTAACCAAATTTACCGAATATGTTCTGTTTTTGCTTAGGATTTATAATTTTTTTTTAAATAAAAATTTTTGTACTTTTATTTAAAACTTTTTCTTTTAAATTTAAAATAAAATTTATCAATTTAAATAAAATTCAAGTTTAAACGAAAATAAACTTTGAGTTTAAAATTTACAATTTTTTTTAAAACAGATTTTATTATTTATTATTGTGATTTATGTTTTGGATGCTAGCCTTTCGACCTTTCTCTTCTTCGCTATTTTTTGCTTGTTTAATTAATAAAAAACTAGTCGTTAAAATTATAATAACGATTAAAGATCTATAGAAAAATTGGTTTTTCAAATTGGTTAAATAATCTTCGTCCGAAAATTCTTTTTTTTTCCAGTAATTTTTCAATTCTTCTTGAGACATTTTTCTCGATTGATGGGCTCTGAAAGAGTGAGGTGATCTTTTGAACCCTTGGCCATAGTGAGCCTGAAAATGTTCATCAAAATTAAAAGACGAATTTGATGGATAAACTGGACCTGTTCTTCGTTTGTAACTCCGAAATGTAAATTCTCCTTCGGTTCTTGACGGATAGTAACCTGGATTTAATGTCATGTCATATTCCAGCTTTTTTTTTTCATCGCCTAAAATTTGATATGCTTCATGAATGTCTTTGAATTTTTCCGCAGCATTCGCTTCACTGTTTATGTCTGGATGATGCTTCTTACTTAATCTATAGTATGCTTGTTTTATTTCTCGTTTCGTTGCAGTTCGCTTCAAATCAAGTACGCTGTAATAATCTTTAGTATAAAATCTAGATGCTAATAAACAAATCCTAACTTTTGAAGGATATTTCAAGCGTATAATTTCTATTTTATTCCACATATCTTCAAAATATTTAAAAAATAAATATTTTTTTTTGGTAAATGCCAAAAAAACTGAACAATTTTAGACTCTTGATTTATATATAAAATTAAATTTAAATGGTTTTCTAAATCCATTAAAATTGATGCTTGAATAATTAAAAATTAACAACTATCTTAAAATTTATTTTAAATATCTCTAAAAAAAAATTAAAATTACATTATCTTGTGGCTCAAATAAGAAAAAAAATGTAAACAATTAATAAACTTTTATTAAAATAAATAAAAAAGCCAACCAGTATTTACATTTTTCTTTTTAGTGCCGCATAGATAAAACAAAACAAGCTAAATACGTTTTGTACTTTTTCAAAATAATTTAAAAAATAAATAAAAAACAGAGCTGATTAGGCCAGTAGAATCCAAATGATAAAAATAACAGCAATTATTAAAAAAATTCTGGACAAAAATTGTTCTTCGGCATATTGAGGCGATCCTTGTTGCGCTAAAATAAATAGATTTAGATTTAGGAATAGAAAAAAAAAGATTTCAAGTGTTTATTACGTGCCGGCATTCGATTTTCTGTAGTAAAATTGAATGTAGATGCAAAAAAACTAAAAGGAAATGCACCTATTCCAAAAGATACATGTAGTCCGTCAAGACCAGAGCCAAAAATATTCTAGACATTTTAATAATATTAAAAAACGTAATTAAATTTTATGCTTAACTAACGTTTCTCGGGGCTTCAGTTCTTTGACCCTGAGGTCTTGGTGGAATTTTATCCCTTGGATCTGTTTTGTTTGAGCTATTTCGTCCATACAACGGAATCACTTTTTCTTTACTGATCGCTGATTTGCATACGGGACATGTTTGATTGAATGGTTTTGTCTCAAGCCATTTGTGTAAACAAGGCCAGCAAAACAAATGGCCACACATACTTATTACAGCATCTTTGGCTGTTTCCAAACAAATATTACATTCATACTGAGAACTAGCACTATCTGAGCTATTTTCATTGTTTTTAGCAGATTTTGAAGAATCCCCTTCGGTAAGAACCATTTTTCAGTTGATCCTAAATAGATTCTACAACTAGGCGTTTAATTAAAGTTGCATCTAATTATAAAAATTAAATTTATTTCAAAGAATTTTAATATTTTCATAATAAGCTAAATTTTTTTAAATTAAATTCATTCATTTATTCCTCAGATTTTTATGGAAGACGCGAAGCTTAATAAATGCATATTTTTTCGTTTTAAGTTATCATGTGTTAAATTTTCTTTACAAAATAATAGTTTTTTTTTTTGCTATTGCAAGTAGCTAATTCAATAGCTAAATTAGAATCTTTCAGTTTGAAAAATGGACGATGTAATATCAATAAGTTCAGATGAAGAAAATCTCGAGAGAAACATCGATGAAACTGATTTTATC
>PJRA01000160.1:1447274-1462096 GCA_016987375.1 Brachionus koreanus
AGATGATCAACTCGATGCAGTAGCCTCTGTGTCAGATCGGAGCTGTTGCTCAAAAAGGTACTTGAAAAGGAGATAAGCTCCTCCCCATTATCCACTAGGATAGAATAGGGTTAAAAAAAAACATTTTACCAACGACTGTTTTTAAATATTTAATTACATGAAATATACAGAGCAAAATATTTGCGTTTATGAAAAATGTATCTAAGAGTTCAGTATTTAAAAGATTTTTTGTCTAACATCAAGACTTTTTCACTTTTTAAATCATTAAATTCTGAGGAAGTTTTTTAAAATAAATTTAAATCTTCTGCTGTTTCGTGTCGAATCCAACAGTATGCTACTGGCAGTCCTCTACATCTACTATCTTATACCGGTATTATATAAAGCAACCAGTTGTCACGATTTAACTTGAATGCTCCCTCAAGACGTACAATATTCACAAAATTCAAGTTTAAAAATATCCATTATATTAGATTTATTATTATTCAAATATTTCAAATAATTTATTATTATTATTCAATTATATTTATTATTAATATTCATTGTGTCAATAAAATTTTAATATTGTCACATAATGTGTCGTTTTTTCAATGTTACTTCAACAGCAGATACTTTTTCATACACAAAAATTAAACTATTTTATAAAAAAATAAAAGCAGCAAAAATTTACAAATTAGTTGGATAACCTCTTTTATACTTGCTTGATAATGAGAAAACTAAATCTATACTGTTGTTTCTTTTGAATAAGCTAAAATTTGACGCGCTTTTTGCTAAATTTGAAAAATTTAGGTATCTGAATTTTCAACCATAGTTCAGAGTTTTAAAAAAAATAATACCACTTGTAACTCTTTATTCTTGGTTTTAAAGAATTTTTATTCCTTTTGTACAAATGGTTTCCAAAGTAGATTAGTATACTCTAACTCAAGTCTAACTAGACTTCTATTAAACGATTTTAATGACCATCTGAAAATTAATACCATGAAAAACAAGTCCTAGCATTTTATTGCTATTTAGAAAATACTTGCGAGTGCCAATTTAGGTCGTTTCCAATCATATTTTCAAATTTTTCTTATTATTATATGTTGAAGCATTTTATTTACTATTCGCAAAATTGGAGTTAACGTAATCACCTTAAAGAACCCCTTGAATTCGGCCAAAACTGGTAAGCTGGAATTTTCGAAAATAAATTAATCTAAAAACTGTTTAATTGTTATCATCTTGAAGTAACTTAAATAATAAAATCGGACTGGTGCGATCTTTTTTACATTTATTTTTTGTCTAAAAAATAATTTTTCATTTTTCTTAAATGTACATTTTTGCTATATAAGTTAAAATTCCTAAATAGAATAAATAAGTCTTGATTACAATTTTTAGATTTCAAGATTCAAATTTAATTTAACAGAAATTTTGATAAATCAAATATTTGTGTGAAAATTTAGCTAAAAAATCTTAAAAATTTTAAATTATTTTAAAATAATTAAAATCAAATTTTTGTTCTCAACAAAAAAAACATCCAATATTCCTTGCATATTTTGTTTCAATCGATTATTTTTAAGTATTCGTAAGATCAATAATATTAAAAATTCAAAATAAGCAAAATTTAAAGCCAATTAGTATGAATCAAACATATCAAATAGGAAAAAATATTATATAAATTTTTTTAAAACTTAAAAGTATTAAAAAGAATAAAAGAGAATAAGTATTTACTAATTTTTTGTTAACTAAATAAATACTTTAATTTGTATAAATTATAAATTTTCTTCACTTAAAAGTTACACTGTTATTTTAATTGGATTTGAACTGAACTTTTTTTTCAAATATTAGACAATCTAAAAAAATGCTTAAATTTTTTATTAATTTTTAAAAAGCGATAAATTTGTTTTATTGATTGAATCAACTAAAAAGTATTTTATTTTAAAGAAATATTTATGAATTTGTCGAAATTAAGACAAAAAAAAATTATTTGATGAGTGATCATCTGAGACTATTTAAAAATATTTAAATTTCTGACAAAAATAAAAAGATTTCATGTCGCGTCTTTCTTTAAATTTAGAAACATCTTTATTTGTTTGAATTGTCGACATCTAGATTAATTGAACAATGCAAAAATTATAATTTTAAGCTCCTTTTAATTTTATTTTTCAAAGCAATTAAAATAGAAATTTTTGTTCAATTTTGAAGCGATTTATTTTTGCAATTTTCAACAACAACTCAACTAACAAAGGAAATAAAAAAATCGTTATTTTTTTGCGAAAAATCAATCAAACTTTGAAAACTTTTTTTTTCAAAAAAAAGCCGATTTTAGATTTTATTTATTCTTTGAGCTAACAAAATTTCTTTTTTTTAATGAAATGCAAAATCACAAGCGACAAAATATGCTTCACACCGACCCGAATAATAACGAAAACCAATTGAATTGCTTTGAAAACGAAGTAAGATAGCCAAATATTCGAACTAATGAACTAATAAACTAACAAATTTAAAAAAGACCTAGTTTCTAAACTAATGGTTCATTAAAATTTTCGCATGACCTTATAATTTTCTAATTATTTCCTCATTTAAAAAACAAAACTAATATTTTTTTTAATTTTGCTCACCAGATAAATTTTTTTTTAAACAAATTAATAAAAAATTTCGTGTATTAAAGTATTATAATATAATTCCGAGGCGCCGCAAAATAGATGAAAAGTATGTTGAAACCCATGTGAACAATTTAAGTCTGTTTCAGTCTACATCAAATAATATGGTATTGGTTAACAGCAAAAATAAAAATATGACTGAAAAAAAACAAGCTACCAACGAAATCCAAATATTGGATAGATCTATCAAGGGCGCTTTGACAGTTGACACAAAAGTTGATGTATTTAATTTTATTAATGCTTTTTTTTCAAATTTAATCAAACTTAATTTATTTCAGATTGGTCAAATGCGAAGCAGTACCAAGCTTCTTGATAATGAAACTGAAAACTATGATTCAAATGGCTTGTTGAACCATCCAAAATACGCTCAATATTTTAAAAAACGTGTCTGTAATAGATTTGTTAGAGATTCAAAGTACTTTAAGAAATTTAGCAAAAAAGTTAGTTTAACCTTTTCTTTAAAGCAGTAAATTGTGTCATGGTTGTCAGCACAAAATTGACGAAGGTTCTCATAAATATGAAGCAAACGAATGGAATTATAGAACATGCACTGAACTGAGTCCGACCGATGCCTATGGAAAATTAACATTTCCTGGTTCTCATTCAAAAACTGCGAGTGTAAAAATCTAAAAAAATAATATTATTTGCTTTTACTACTAAATTAATTTAAGTATATTCGGGTTCAAAATGAGACTAAAACGAAAGATATGATCCAGTATATGTATAGTCAGGAGGGTTGGAATTTGCAGCGTCCTCAATTGATTCTTAGTGTAACAGGCGGAGCACAAAAATTCACTATACCACATAGGATGAAAAAAGCTTTTAAGAGAGGACTGATTAAAGCAGCGTCATCAACGGGGGCATGGATTATTACTGGCGGAACAAATACTGGTGTTATGCGCTTAGTTGGTGAGGCAGTAGCTGATGAGTTTCATACTTGCAATCTAACTGTTCTTGGAATAGCTACTTGGGGAAAAATCGCTTTTAGGGAACAAATGATTGTAAAAAATTTAATACCTTAGTAAAATACGGACATAAAAAACTTGACTTTTAACTAGTATTAATAATTAGCACTTAAAAGACCGGTGTTAATTCGACACCTTTTGTTATGAACTGTTCATCAGATTTCCAGAGATTAAATTTCATTTTAAAAGATTTATTCAAAGAAATAAATTAATAATTAGTTATATGTCTTTGAATAATCATTTATATGATATAATGTCTAATTTACACCGGTCCTTTGAAAGTAAAAAAAAGAAATAGAAAAAAAAATCTTTTTCTCTTGTTCAATTTACACTAAACAGTAAATTTTTTCTTATAACTTGCTATTCAATTTCAGCTGTGTTTATATGATCGTATTTTACTAAAATTTTTCATGATATTTTATTTTAAACGATTAAAAACTAGAAAAAAAATATTAGAAACATAAATGCTTCATTGAATTTGGATGATTTAAACAAAGAATCTCAACAAGTAAGAGAAAATGGAACTATTTACAAAAAGGTTAAAAAACTGATCAAAAAAAGTTTATACTAAATTTAAATCAATCTAATTATTGATTAGATAATATTTCATGATAAAAAAAAGAGAATGAAAAAAATGATACTTAAAAATTTAGAAATCGAAAATAGAATAATGTTCCAGGTATTTGTCTATGTAGGTGTTTTGTGTTTGGATTATGTGTCATCACTATAAATTCCAAATTTTAAATATTCACTCTATTCAAATTAGTTTTGGATACCGTAACTGACGGCTGCTGAACAGCCAAAACATGGTGTTTACCGTTTTTGATTGCAGTGTACAAAAATTTAATTTAAAAAATTTTCAAATATAAAATTCGATACATTAAGAAAGAAAAGTGTAAGAAAAACAGTTGAAATTTGTAAAATTTTTTTTTTTTTCGAAAGATGGTTCTCTAACACCAAGTTATGACGGTCCAGTGGCCATCACTGAGTGTACCCAACACTAATTAAAATTAAATACCTTTTAATTGAGACTTTTTTTATTTTTTTGACAACCTAAATCAAATAACCAATTTTTAATACTAAACAACACTTTAATTAGAAAATTTTTTTTCAAATAAATAAAATAATTAATAATTCAGCACTTAAAAAAAGCTTTTTGTCAACTTTTGCTATGTTTCTATTTAATAAGCTTAAACTAATTTTTCAATTTAATTAGGTTCCTTTATTCTATGCCCAACAAGAAACTCATATAAGTGAAAACAAAAATAACTTGCCAAAAAATACCGACGTTCTTTTGGATCCAAATCATACACATTTTATATTGGTTGATGATGGATCAAATGGTCGTTTCGGTGTGGAAATTGAATTCAGAGCTCACTTAGAAGCTGAATTGAGAAAAGGTAGATCTCTTAAGTATTATGAATCTAAACGAAACACAACCAAAAAGCTTCAGCGTTTGTCAAATGTGGCTTTTCAATATAGTGAGGACGAAGAAGATTCTGATGAAGAAGATTGCAGAAATGAGTCAGTTCCAATGATATTAATTGTAGTTCAAGGAGGACCAAACACACTGATCACAGTTGAACAATCTCTAAAACAATCAGTGCCAGTTCTTGTTCTTGCCGTAAATTTTTTGAAAAATTTTGAAAAATTTTTTCACTCTTTTAAAGGATAGCAAAGGATGTGCTGATTTGATTGCAAATGCATGCTCAATTGTAAAGCCGGAGTAAAACTTATCTTTTCTAGTTAAATTAATTAAAAATTTAGTTTTTTTCAAAATTAGGGAGAGTCATTTTGAAAAATTGATTATAGAATCGACCATGTTCGATATATTTAAAGGAAAGCCTGAATATAAAATTAAAATAAAAGAGGCTACTGAACGGCTTAAATATATAATAAGCAAGCTATCTGATAATTTGATCAATATATTCAGACTGGATAGTGAAGAAGGAGGCTCAGATATTGAGCTTACAATTTTGAGAGCTTTCTTAAATTGTGAGATAAAAAAAATTTTTTTAATTACCCTTTAACTTATTTTTAAAAGCTCGAAAAAATAAGTATTACGAAAATTTAAAGTTAGCATTACAATGGAATCGTAGTGATATTGCCAAAACAGATATTTTCACAGGCGAAGAAGAATTTAAATCATATCAATTGTCTTATCTAATGGAAATGGCTTTGATACAGAATAAACCGAAATTTGTCGAACTACTACTCGAAAATGGTCTTAATCTTAAATCATTTCTTACTGTTAGAAGACTTTATTTTTTGTATAACTCTCAAAAAGTAAAAGTTTTTATATTTTGGTAATTAAATATTGAATATTTCTTTTAATTAGGTACATTCAGATGCAAAAAAAGCGCCATTATTTCAGCTTTATAAAAAAAAATACTCTCCTGATCATTCTAGTTGTTTGATTACATTCAAAGGGTTATTGAGATTTTTAAAAGATTTTTTATTCGAGGATTTTGAGCCGGAATTTTTGCCTAATGACTTAGACTACTATCAAATGGAACGATTTTTAGTAAGCATTTTTTTTATTTAAATTTAAAAATGAATTACAAAATATTTTCTCTGGCTTGTTTGTGTTTTTACAAGTAACAGACTATTTGGCTCTTTTAAAGTTTATGCTTTTGCTACTTCTATCCAAAAATAAATTTAAGATAGCTTATTAACCATAGATAGATTGATTCTCATTACCTGAGAGTATATCTTCGTTACTTGCAACATAAATCATTTATATTTTTAGCAATGATTTAAAATGTCACATTTAAAAAATTTATTATAATGAATCAAAATATTTTGAATATTTTTTGGTGAAAATAAATTTAAGCAAGTGAGAAAAAAATTATTTATTTAATATCTATTTAGAAAATGCGAATTATTAATTAACCTTTTTTGACTGTGAAAGGTTAATATTAAAAAACATGCCGAATTTTCTATTTTTTAAAAATCCATTTCTAAATTTTTTTGTAAATAAATAATTTTAAATTAATTTATGATCAATTTTCATCATCTCAAAATCTTTTTTTTATAATTTAGGACTTTGCAAACAAAAGAGAAAGCAGCGATTTTGATGCTAAAGATTCAACGGGTATTTTATCTTATTTATTTTCCAAAAAATTTACTAATTTTGGCTCTATAAAGTTGAATTTAATTTTGGAAAAAATGAAGTTGTTTACCCAGAACAAAATTTATTTCTATGGGCTCTTTTGTTGAACAGAATTGAAATTGCAATTTTATTTTGGCAAATTGGAGAAGTATATAAACTTGCTATTTAAAATAACTATTAAATAATAATTAATAAAAAGCACCAAATATGTAGTGCATTGTTTGCTTCCAATCTCTTGAAATCAATGTCTCCAAGATTGTCAGACCTTGAAAAAGAAATCAGACAACATGCTGAGTAAATATATTACAAATTTTAATAAAAAAGAATTAATTTAAACGTTTTTAACAGTGATTTTGAAGAAATGGCTATTGGAGTTTTGAACATTTTCGATGCGACAACTGACGATTTGATAAATGGTGTAATACTTTTAAGAAAAATTCCATTTTTTAATCTAGACTGCTTGCAAATGGCTGTCGAGGCTGATTGTCAAAAATTTGTAGCACTATCTTCGGTCCAAAATTTACTAACTGATATTTGGTATGGAAAATTAACTCAAAAATCAGGACTTAAAGCATCAATAAAAGTAAAATGAAAAAAGTCTAAATTTTAAATTTTATTCTTTGATCAATTTAAGTTTACAATAAGTTGTTTTTCTTTGGGAATTTTGGCACCATTTCTTTTGTTTGAAAGAAGAGAAAAACTCACAAATTTGGTGAATATTTAGAAATATTCATGAATTGCCATTTTTTAAAAAATATAAATTCGATTTAAAAAATTATAAATATATTTTTAAAAGATGGTTTTTTTTAAATCAAAAATTATTTTATTTTGTCTAAAAATTTAGAGTGACAGAGAGAGTACTCTTAAAAAACTAGCGACATACAACAAAAAGAGAAATATCACGTAAGTTAATTTCTTTATTTTACTTTTAATTATAGATTGTATTCAATTCTTTGTCTTTATCCAATTTTGGATAAAGTTTAAGAATTAAAATTGTTGTATCTTTGCTTAATGATCTTTTTGTCATTTTTAAATAGTGATTTACTTGTCTTCGGAAATCGAATGTAAGCTTTTGTTTAAATATATAATTACTTATTTTAATTTATTTACTAATTTACTAATATGTAAAGCTTTTTAAAAGTTAAATTTTGTTTTTAATTTACAACTTTTTTTTAAGAAATTTATTGAGAGGATATTTAACAAATAATGAGATAAATATGGAAAAGAAAGAAGCAAATTTGGTGCCCAGATTTTGCACTAGCGAAGATACAAGTAGTAGTAGTGATGAAGAAACTTCGGATGAGTCTGTCGATGGACAATTGGCTAAATTCGATGACTTAAATAAAGTTGAATACAGAACAATGAAGCGCTTGAAAAAGTCAGGTCGTACAAAAAAGAAATCAAAATTGGCCACCTATTGGGACCGATTTAAGTACTTTGTGAAATCACCAAGGGTTCACTTTGTTTATGATGCGTCTTGTTTTTCTCTTTTTCTATTACTTTTCAGCTATATGATTTTGTGTGAATTTACTTATTACGAAAATGTTGAATACCAAGTACCGATTAATCAATTTAATTCAACTCTTGTTTCTAATCATACTAATTTGACTACAACTCTTCCAATTAAAGATTTAATATACGAGAAAAAAATAGTCAAAGAAATAAAAAAACCTTCAGTTATTGAATATGTTCTAATTTATTGGATGATAGCATTTATGGCTGAAGAAGCAAGACAGGTTTGCTAACTTAGATTAATAAAAATTTTTAAAAACTCATTTTATCTTAATAATAAAGTATTTTTTTGGTGATGCTGAAACAAAAGTTTTAAAAAACAAATTACTCCACTATTTTGCAAATAATTGGAATTATTTGGATATATCTGGTTGTCTGGTATTCTCAATTGGAATGTCGTTAAGATTCATATCTCTCAATTCAAATGAAACAATGTTTATTGCTGCAAGAATAATTTTGTGCATAGATTTAATTTTATGGTATCTAAGACTTTTGCACATTTCAGTCGTATTCAAGTCATTGGGTCCTAAATTAGTAATGATACAAAAAATGGTTAGGGATCTCATGTTCTTTATTAGCATAATCGCTATTTTCGTGTGCGCTTTTGGAGTTACTACTCAAGCCACGTTGTATCCAGGAAACGAATTGAACTTGTCACTTTTAAGAAGTGTATTGAACAAAGCATATTGGCCAATTTATGGAGAAATGAAAATTTTAGATGAATTAGAAGATTGTCCATCCGATGATCCAAGTGTCATTTGTCCTGAAACAAGCGGTATTGCGTTTAGTTTTGTTGCTTTGATGGTTTATATGATAATTGCTAACGTTCTTTTAATCAATCTACTTATTGCTATGTTTAGGTAAGATTGTTAAGATTTAAAGTCAATAAATTAAGAAAATTCTCTATTTAAGTTCCACCTTTGAAGACGTCCAAGACAAAACGGACGAAATATGGAAGTTTCAGCGATACAGACTTGTTTTTGAGTTTTATGATTCTCCAATTTTTCCCCCTCCACTTAATTTTTTGGCATATTTTATCTCTTTAATACAGTTCTTAAAAAATAGAAAAAAAATTAAGGAACAATTAATTAAGGAAAATTCAGAGCATTATGTTAAAGACGATGTTGATATCTTACTTGACCGAGAGCGAAAATATGCTGAAGAATATGTACGAAAGGAAAAATTTAGACTTAAAGAAACTACTGAATCGAGGTTAAAATGGAACATTGAAAAGTATTCATTAAAAAGATGTCTTTTTTTAATTGCTTGAAAATATTTATTTGTTAATTTAAAAGACTTGAAACTCTGGAGCAAAAATTAAATGAAGTAATAGAAACCAGATTTAAAGAGTCAAATCAGGTATTTATAAATTTTAATTTTCTACTTGAATTCGTGAATGATCAGATTTGAACTAAGTCAATAGTATTCATAATTTTTTATTTTCACTATGTTCTAATTTTTAAACGATTTTAAAAACATTTGATTTCAAATCTAAAGATTTCTCTGAAATAATTTTAATGATATTGTTTCAAATAAAAGCTTAAAATATAGAAATAGATTTCTCTTTTACTAGCTATCTAAGGTGTCATTTTGTTGATCAAACATCTTAAAAATTCAATTCAATCTTAAATCCCCCGATGGACTAGTTTTAAAATAATCTTTATTTGATATTAGACTGTGTTATAGATGATTTAAGGAAAAATGAAATTTCAGCTATTGAGAATGGCCAAGGAATTTTATCTGAAATAGAATAGAAATTAATTTATGTTCAAACAATTTTTTAATTTTTTTTTTATTTTTTTAATTCGAAAATAAAAGCTTTTAGAAATAAAATTAGTTGGTAATTAAATTTTTCCGATTATCTGAGGGAAACTGAGGCCCCCAAAAAGAAGCACTACCTGAATTTTTCTTTAAAAAGGGCAATTAAATTTATTTTAAGATTTGATGATCAAACTTATATTTTTTCATAATTACTGTTTTTTTTATGTTCTCATATCCTTTGATTTTTATTCTAATTACTGAAAAAAATTTAGTTCTAATTAAAATATCCATCACATCCGAAACTAGAAATTGATTCAGTTCTTTTTTATATTTTATGTTTTCTTTGAGTTAAAAAATGTTAGTTCAAAAAATATTTATCAAAAAATTTTAATAAGATATAATGTTAATAAGGAAGTAATCAAAATAGGAATCTAGAATGAATAAAAGATAATTTATCAGCCATTATCACGGCCTCATGAATTTTTTTGCGGTTTCAGGTTTTATTTTGACTGCCATGTTTAACTCAAAATAATTAAAATTAAAGGCTAAGTTCGGGCTTAGAATTTTTTTTTAAAAACTCTTTGCTTTAAACAAATTTTTAAGTCATATTGTACTGATTTTTTAAAAATTATTTTGAGACTTTTACAAAATTTATTTTTTAAAATTTTATCTATTTTAGCTTTCTGTGGCAATTAATTGGATTATGAGTGAATTTGATCCGGAAAAAAAAAGAGCGCCATTTATTCAAAATGTGTATTCAGGCAGAATGCTTAAATAAAAATTACTACACAGTTTAATTTGTTATTTTATCTTTTAAATTGAAAAAAAATTTTAACAAAAAAGAAAATTTTTATCGTTATATTTATTTTTAAAAAATAAAAATATTTAAATTTAGTATATTTAATTTTTTTATTTACATTGCTTTATTTGATAATCTAATTTTCTGTTAATTCAGGTAAATAATATATAAATAGAAAAATTATCACCTTTTTATTTGTCTTTAAAAGTTACAAGCAAATTCCAAATCACAGAACCAACATTAAATTACTCAAACACATGATCAAATCTTAGAAAATATTCAAATTTTTTCCAAAAAAAATTTCTTTAAAAATTCTAATCTCATAAAATTTAATTTGTTTTTATTCGGATTTAATGATAAATTTATCTAAAATAAACTTTCAACAATCTCGTATTTTATTTTTAAAAATTATCTTTTTAATTTTTACATACATTATAATTTTCAAATAATAATTTTATATTTTTTTAAAAATTAATACTAGGCATATTAGCCTAATTAAGATATTTTTCAATTTTAATCTTTGTAATTTATTCTTTGAACAAATTTTGTAGCTCAGCCTTTTATAAGAAAATTATTCTTGCAAAAAATTTTTAAAATGCTTTTAAAAAACAAAATTATTGCTTCTGCTTCTTTACCAGCCGAATCAGGTCCATCAAACACATCAATTAATCCGACTTACTTCAACAAACGTGAATGTTTTCGTTTTGTCAATAATCCTAAGTACTTTTTCCATTTAATCTTTTTCTTATTAAGAAATTTTTTTAGAACAAATTTGTGTGCTGGTTGCGAAAGACATAGAGCTAATCATTCAGAAATATCTGAAGACTTAAAATGGAATTATAAGAACTGCACTCATGTTTCAACCACAGACGCTTATGGAGTACTAAATTTTCCAGGCTCATATTCCAAAAGTGCAAAAGTAATTGAATATTTGAATTTAATTGTTTATCTAATCATTTTTCTTAGTATATAAGAGTCGAAATTGAAACAAGTCCTGTTGATATGCTTCGTTATATTTATAACTCTAAAGAGTGGAATTTAGAAAGACCTCAATTGATTCTGAGTATAACTGGTGGAGCTCAAAAATTCAACATTCCGAATCAAATGAAAAGAGCGTTCAAGCGTGGTTTGGTCAAGGTCGCTGGTACAACTGGAGCTTGGATTATTACAGGTGGGACTAATACTGGAGTAATGCGTTTAGTTGGCGAAGCAGTTTCTGAAGAATTTATAAAAAATCATAGCTCGAAAATTGTTGTTTTGGGTATCGCCACATGGGGAAAAATTGCCATGAGAGATCAAATGATTGTAAAGGTGAGATTCAGTTGAACTTAAAAAATATCATTTTCAATTTTTTTTTTAGAAACATTTGTTTAAAAGCGTAAGAATGAATCATAATAACTTCATAGATCAAGACAATGAGGTAGTTTTATGAAAATAAAAAAAATAATTTTAATCAAATAAAATTTAAAAAAAAGAAAGAATTGTTTTACGTTAAAAAAGTTAAAAATCTAAGTGAAAGGAATCGGATGCTGCTCCGAAGATCAACTTTAAATCTAAACACAGATGTCTTATTGGATCCGAACCATAACCACTTCATTTTAGTCGATGACGGCTCGATTGGTCAATTTGGCAAAGAAATTGATTTCAGAGCAAGACTTGAAACTGAGTTGAGGAAAGGAAAAGATTGGAAAGACTTTACAAGAAGAAAAGAAAGTATTTTGAACGACCCAGAAGATGAGTTCAAAGTTCCTATGATATTAATTGTAGTTCAGGGTGGTAGACACACTTTATTAACTATTGAAAGGACAATAAAGCAACTTATACCTATTCTTATCATAGCGGTATAGTTATTCATTAATTAAAAAATATGTATTTTGATAATTTAAAGTAGGAAAGTAAAGGATGTGCTGATTTAATTGCAAATATTTATAATTCAAAAGCAAGGTAAATGATAAAATAATTTAAAAAAAATTTCGTTGTAAGTTTTAAAATTTGAAGCGATAATGAATTGGAAAAATTTTTGATTGAATCAGATATTTTAGAAAAATTTAAATCTTCTGATGATTATCAAGATCAAATCAAAAACTGTTTGCAACTTCTTAAAAATATTCTAGAATATAAAGAGTATATAAATGTTTTTAAATTAGAAAAAGAACAAGACATTGAGATGACAATTTTGAGAGCATTTTTAAACTGTAGAAAATATTTAAATTTTTATTATTTTTAAACTTTTTTTAAATATTTATACAAGTAAACAAAAACCAATTTTTTGAAAATTTAAAACTTGCTTTGCAATGGAATCGTGATGACATTGCTGAAGCGTATATTTTCACTGGTGAAGAAGATTTTAAACCAGAACAGTTGGCTATCTTAATGGAAATGGCTTTAATTCAAAATAAACCAAAATTTGTAAAACTTTTGCTCGATAATGGACTAGATTTGAATTCATTTCTTACTGTTAAGAGACTTTTGTTTCTTTACAATTCTCACAAGGTAATTTTGTAAAAATAATTTTTTTTTCACTAATATTTAAGTGTTTAGATTCATCAGTTGGCTAAAAAATCTCCATTACTCAAATTATACAAAAGGAAATATCTTCCTTTAAAAAAAATTCCAATTATTATTTTTGAAGGAGTTTGTAGATTTCTAAAAGATTTATTGTTTGAAGATTTTAAGCCAAATTTTTTGAAAAATACCGGAAAAGACTTGGTTTTAGAAGAAATAGATACATTTTTGGTAAAATTCATTTATGAATTTTTGTTTAAAGAATTTTGTATATTTATTTAAGAAAAATGCTAATAAAAAAGGTACAAGTAATGTTGATTGCAAGCAAATTGATCAAGAAAAATTCTTAGCTGAAGTTCAATATCCAGAAAAAAATTTATTTGTCTGGGCAATTTTAATGAATAGAATAGATATTGCCAAAATATTCTGGCAACTAGGAGAAGTAAGTTAGTTCAAAATTTCAAATATAGCTATTATTTTTTTAGCATCAAATAAGCACAGCTTTATTTGCTTCAAAGTTATTTAAGTCAATGTCAAAATATCTTGGAGACTATCAGGAAGAACTAAATGAAAATGCAAAGTAAGAAATAAAGAAAAATATTCAACTTCAAATTTTATTATTTTCGAAAAGTGATTTTGAAGAGATGGCTTGTGGAGTTTTGAACATATTCGATAATTTGTCCGATGATTTAATCAATGGAATAATTCTTCTTCAAAAAATTCCATATTACAATCTCGATTGTCTTCGGCTAGCAGTTGAAGCAAATTGTCTTAAATTTATTTCGCTGCCTACTGTTCAAAATCTCTTGACTGAAATTTGGCATGGACGAATTGAAATAAAAACAGGCTTCAAGGCCCATTTTAATGTAAAATTGAGCTTAAATTTAAAATACTTAAAAAGTGAAAATTAAACTTTAAAAATCCAATGTAAAAAGATAGTCGATAGGAGTACAAAATTTTGTCTTTATAAACTAAATTGACACTAAGTATACCACTAAAATCATGCTTATTTAATCTAGAATAATAATTAAAAGAGTTAAAAGTTAAAAATTATCTAAATCAAAATAATTTTGTTAAAATATTTTTTGCTTTTTTACAATTTAGTAAAAAAAATATTTTATTGATTTTAATAATTTTTATAATTGTTTCCATAAATTTGATAGATTTGTAATAAATTTTATTTTACTTAAGCATTATGTGTCTTTATACATACCTATTTTTTAGAGCTTTAAACTTCACTTTTTTAGCATAAACCAAAACCATTGCAAATAAGTGCCCGCTAAATCATGTCTACCGAAAAATTTAGACACTTAGCTGACTAAAAATTTAGTAAAAATAAAATATTTTAAATAGTTCTAGATTGTCTTATTTGAAAAATATTATGATGAAGACACATTGGGTTTTGTGAAATTTAGTACAATAGTACAAAACAAAATGTTAAAAATTCTTAAAACTTTTCTTTCTAAAGTCAAAAGCAAGTTTTGTAAATGCAACATTAATTTATTGAAAAATCTGAAAAAACTGTGCAAACT
>PJRA01000160.1:1485088-1505530 GCA_016987375.1 Brachionus koreanus
TAAATTAATTAAACTACACATAAGTTGATTCCGAATTAATAAATATGTCCTTTTCAAGATTTTTTACAGGTAAAATGGGATTCGATTTTGCTTCGTTTTTATAAAATATTAGTTTCTTATGCCTATTGTTAATTCTAAATTGTTCCAACGCATTTAGATTTTGTTCTATGAAAGGCTTGGTCAACTCAGACTCCTTTGTACTTTTGTTTTTAAATTTTAATCCATTCCTAATGATTGGTTTTGTAATAGAGGGTAGAGGTCTTTTATGGTCTTCAATTTTTTCCAATGAATCAACACTTGTTGAAGTAGTACATTTAGAAACAGTTGACGAAATTAGATTTAATCTAACACAGCATTTTAGTAAATTGATAAACTCGTTACGAAACTCACTTGACAGTGTTACATATATATAAAAATTGATTGCATTATTTATATAGGCAATATACTTTAGCACAACTTTGATGTATTGTAGTTTGATTCGATTAACCGAATTTAAATTTTTAAAGAAAAATGCCATATAAAAAGAAATCGGACTTGTAAAAAGTAAAAATACAAAGGCAATTGAAAGTAGCATGACAGTAATTTGAACAGACTTGATAGATTTGTCAATTTTGTCCAAGCTTTTAGTCGAATCACCTCGACCAAAATGGGCTTTAGATATTTTATTATTTTTTAAAATACAAAGTTTTATTATAATAGCAACATTACTGCTCAATATAATCAAAAAAGGTAAGCCTCCATAAACTAATGCGTGATAAATGTCCCAATTGTCAAAAATAAACTTTGAGTAAATTGGATATTTGATGCTATTTACTGAACATATTAATTTTGGCTTTTCTTGTTTGAATGAAGCCATTCTCAAGTTTGAAGGTTTTTTGGTCGGAATTATATCGAAAATATCTTTTTTTTTTATATGAGACTCTGTCATAATTGCAATATGAAGATTCAGCAAAATAATTGATACAAAAAGTCCGATAAAAATTTTTGGAGCCCAAAATTTTTTATTCCATGTTTTGTATTTGAAAATAAAAAAAACAGCAATCAATCTGTCAATAGTCAGCAAAACCAAACACCACGAGCTTAGTTGTAATGAAGAATAGTATATATATTTAATTAGTTTACAAGCCAGCGATAAATTATTTAATAAATGCAAACTAAGCATTGATTGCAAGAGCATGAATACCAAAGCTATTGAATCGCTTATTGCCAAGATACAAAAACAGAATGCATTCGAGCTGAAACCCCGCTTTTTTCGATTTAAAAATATAAGAATAATTAGAAAATTTCCGATTAGACCAAAGGCAACAATAAACCATGGAAGAATATGGCGAATTGATCGAATACGATTGACATATTCTAGTTCATATGAAGAAAAATTAAATATACTCAAATTTAGAGCCTTTTTATCAAAAAGCTTTGCTGATTGATCTTGTTGAAGCATTATTCGAATTTAAGTGATTCATTCAGTTAATAAATTTATGGATTTTTTCTCATTTTTTATATTTTTTTTCATTCTTATTAATACCTGTATGTTTATCTTTAACTTGAATTAATCGTAAAATTTTTATGTTACCATTTTAATTTATTAATTATAAAATTTGAACATATTTTTTATTTCTATGCAAATTTTTTTTTTAAAATTACATAGGTATTTTTACATGAAAAGGAAAAAATTCTCCCTTGCAATTATGGAGTATTTCAGAATCTGTCTGATGAAATCATATGGTCATTAAAGAATTTTCATAATCAATTTAACAGGAACGAATGAAGCTAAGAAGCTAAGAAAAATGGCTAAGAATGTTTGTTTCATTGTTGTTATTAAAAATCAATATACAAATCCTTAAACTTTTTATTTGCGAATTTTTTTCAGTCAATGTTAAAACATAAAAGAAATTTTATAAATTTATGCATTAAGCAAAAAAAAATTGAAACCAGTTGATAAATAGGATGAAAAAGATGTATTTTAAAGAGCAAAGTAAAATCTCAAATTACTTTTCAACCCAAGTTTCGAAACCAGACGATTAAGAGACCATTTAATTCAAAAGTTTAAAATTATAAATGGATTTGAATAATAAATTTTATTGAAAAAATAAATTCATAAAATTAATCTAATTCAAAAAGATTTAGCAACAGTTAAAGAAGTACAAATGATCGGAAACTAGAGAAAGAAATCAACAAAAATTGACATTTTTAACTAAACTAATATTCTTCATTAATCAAATCAATTTTTTTCCCAGATAATTTTTAAGAAAAAAGAATTCTGATTAAAAATATTAGAAATTTAGACTTTATGAATTTTTTTATTTTAAATTTTAACATACTTCAACTTTTATCCAAAAAATTATGTTGTAAAGATTTATTCAACAAAATTAGTAAAACATTTTTCAAGTTAATAATTTTAAGGTGTTAGACCTTAAAAAAAAAGAAAAGAGAATATAATAAATATAATATGTTGTATATATTCAAAAAAATTAGAAATTTTTTTAAGACAATTGATCAACATTTAGATTACTATTATTATAATATCAGAAAGACATTTTAACTAGTTTTTATCTGGATTATTTTTAGGCTACAATTGTATGTATTTTTTTTCAAAAAATTTGTGAGTATAATGTCACAAGAAAAGATAGTATTTTAAAATTTGAGAATGCGTCCCTTTAAATAATAATAATGATAAAATTTCTTTTATCTTTTTTCAGTAAAGTTTAAATAAGGCCAAAAAGTCTTGATATCATTTGCATAATTAAATGCAAATAGAATTTTCTTAAAAAAATTCTCAAATAAATTAAAATTTTTCAGTTAAATTTTCATTAAAAGCAAACTTAGATAGATAATTTGAAAAATGCCGTCTAACATTCGTCCACTACATTTTGTATTCAAAATTTCTAGCAGAACCAAAACCATAGAGTTTTATCGAAATGTTTTGCAGATGAAAATTTTGCGCCACGAAGAGTTCAGCGAGGGATGTGATGCGGCTTGTAATGGACCATACGATGGTTTGAGCTTTAAAATAAAAATGAATCTCTTTTTATTAATTTAAAATTTAGGAAAATGGAGTAAGACTATGATAGGATATGGAAGCGAGGATTCAAATTTCGTGATAGAATTAACTTATAATTATGGAATTAGATCGTATGAAAGAGGAAATGATTTCAATTATTTAAAAGTTGTGTCAAACAGTGTATTTGAAAATATTGCCAAAAAAGGATTGTCATCGAAATTAAGATCAGATGGTTTTTATGAAATTCAGGATCCTGACGGTTACACGTTTCTAGTTGGTAAAGGAAATGAAAGCCTAAACTCAATATCTGCTCTGTCTTTATTCGTGACAAACTTACAAAATTCAAAAAATTACTGGAACAATGTTTTAAGAGGAAAACATAATTCAGAAAATTCATCTAGAGTTGTATTAGGCTTTGATTACCTCGATTTCCAACTAGAACTAGAAAAAAGTACTTACGAAAAAATCAATCACGCAAAAGCATACGGTCGAGTTGCTTTTTCGTGCCCTACTGAAGAGCTTAAGCCCTTACAAGCCGAAATTGAAAAGAATCAGCTCACTGTTTTAACACCTTATATTCAACTTGATACACCTGGGAAAGCTACAGTCTCAGTAGTAATTCTTGCCGATCCTGATGGACATGAAATTTGTTTTGTTGGAGACAAAGAATTTCGAGAATTATCTCAGATGGATCCTAACGCAGAAAAGCTCTTGGATGATGCAATTTCAGAAGACAAAAGTGATGAGTGGCATGAACGAAAAAACAAAAATAAATAAATTTTGTAGGCAAAAAAATTAATCTAAAATTAAATTTTAATTACGATTGAAAATAAATATTTCTAAATCAAAATTTTAAAATTAAATAGGCTTTTATTTTAAGGTATTACTAAAAATGCTTATTTTCGGATTAATATTAAATTAAATAATTTTTGTTTCTGCTTGAGATCATAAAATTTTATTTTTTTTCTTGAATTTGTTCTAGAAGATGCTCAATAATAGGAATTGGGGTGGTTGGCAAACACGCAATTTGGATGCCACTAAAGAAACAGGATTATACCATATGTAATTATTTATTTATTTTGAATTAATTATTCTAAAATAATTTTTTTAAAAGGCTCAATCGATATCTAAAATGGATTTTCATAACACTTTTAATAAATACGTTTTTGCTTTTTTTAATAGTAGCTGGAATTATTTTGATCCTCATACCGCTTTGGATTGCATTAACCCAATTTCAAAAATTCTCTGGATCATTTTCATCACCAATTGGGTAAAAAAAAAAACTCAATTAGCTATTTAAGGAATATATTTTATTCTATTTAAAAAAAAACAAAGATAATGACAAATATTTACAGTTTAAATTTAAATTTAGTTTAAAGGGTTTCTTAATTTAATTTTTTCTTATTCTTTTTTTAATATTTGAAAAAAAAAACATGTTATAAAGAAATAAATTAAATTTCTAAAATCAAATATTTATTTTCAATCAAAATCTGTTTCTTTGTTCTCATTTTCTTGACTATGTACATTAGACTCTGTTTTGGCAGTGTTTTTTGAGTTTTTCAATACTTTATCATTTGTTTTTGAATATGTGTCACGTTCAAATTTTACTATGTCTTCATATGTCATATCATACCATTCATCTATCCAGCAAAAAGCTTGTCGATGTGCCAATAATAAAATATCTCTGATAGCCTTTTTAAGTAAAAATTTAAATTGAAATGTTATATTTATTATTGTCTAAGATTTACTCTTTGGGCCCATGATTCCACTTTGGTCTGAAATCCCCAAACTTCAAATTTTGTTTTCACTATTTTGTATGAACACATTATGGGAATATTTTTCTCTTTACAATTTTTCACCCAACCTTCTTTTAAAGGTCCTCGGTGCGGATCTGTTTTTTTAATTGTCACTTTACTTGGATCTAAATTTAAAAAAAAAAATGTATCTTATCGCTAAAAAAATTGAATTAAAAATACCTTCATTTTCTTTATATTTGTGTTCAGAAATTTGGTCTTTGCAAATATCTATGTGATCTATTGTTCTAGTGTTAAGTTCGTCTGGGGATAGATTGTGCGACTAAAATTTAAATTACTAGTTTTAAATGTTAAAGGAAAAAAATCAAATTTTGTTTAAGAAGATCAATTTTTTCTTTTGAAAGAAATCATAGACATGAACCTTTCAATTTTTCTGAAACGCAAGTCACAGAATAGGATGTAAATTAATGCTTCAAGATGAAGCCTTTCAAATGTCAATCACATAGTATATTCTAATTAAATGTGAAACAATAAATCCTGAATTTTATGTTGATTTTACATTAAATTGAAGTTGATAATCAAGAATTTTTTAAATTTTATGATAAAAAAAAAGTAAATAGACTCACATTTTCTGAGTGGCCGTCATTGTCTTCATACTTGGTTTCAACAGTAATATGAAATTTAGGCAAAAAACTGCACTATATCGAAAAAAATATCAAAATTTTTATCATAATAAACCTTTAAGTATTTAAAGGCTTCTTAAATTGATGATAAGAAAACTTACACAATACTCTAAAAAAAAAAAAAAATAAATTTTGATTGTTTAACACTAGTTAATTATCAACTAACCTGTCACCGTATACGGATAGTAATTCCATGATTTTTCTTCAATGTAAAAAATATTTGGCAATATCGATTGCATCCATACTGGGAGCTTGCTATTGAAAATGATAAAATATAAAATTATGTCTTTTGAGTAAATTTTCTGATCAATTACTTGTACAAATAAATTCTTTTTTCAGTGTAGTGACCTTTACCATGGAGTGAATCTTCACATGGCTCGTACTTGACTACTTCAACTCCTTCGCCGTTCTCACTCTCTTGATGGCAATGTCTAGCAATCATGTATAACTGGGCTCTTTTGTACTTTTAAAATATTTTAATTAACCTTAACAAAATTGGATTTTAATTTGTTTACTTCCTCAACTGTAAAAGGGAGACATATCCGATACTCGACTAAATGCATGCTTTGGTCTTATTAATAATACAACTAGCTCTAAATGAAGAAAAACCAGTTGTTTATAGAAGAATCTTATTGAAAAGAAAATAAAATTAAAATATAAAAATTGCAGTGAAAATCAAATGAAAATTATTGATTTTTTTGAAATTTCTTTTCTTGTTCCTAGACTAAATATATCTTTGTCTTTCTCTTTATTTGTGTCTCTTATATTCTTAAGAGGATTTTATTTCTTCATTTTAATTTCATTTTCCTGACATTAATCTTTTTTAGTTAAGTTCAACAAAAACTAGCTAAATTTACAATCATAAACAATATAAATTTGTGTGTTAAAATATGAAAGATTCTATTTTGATTCTGCTTTAAAAAATGCATCTTTTTTGAAATTTGAATTATTCAAAAATTAGCTCTCGAGTGGAAAAACCAGGTATGCATAATAAAGTCTATTTAGAAATGCATTTTTTCTCTAATTACAACACAAATGAGTTTAATTTTCGTGAGATTTTCCTTCAATTACTAATTGAATTTTTTTGAACAAAACGGAATAAATCTTTTCAGATACACTGTAAATTAGCTCAGCAAAAAATAGTTCTAATTATTCAAAAATTAAAAAATTGATGAAAATTGAAAAATCCTTAAAGGTTTATTCCGAAATTGGTTTTGTTCACGTACTGATTTTATGTGAAGTCTGGAAAAATTGTCAAAAAAAGGAAATTAAAAACACTTCTGGCAACAAAAAAAAATCTAAAGATCACTATTTGCAAATAAAAAGATGGCTAAATTATTCAAAAATAAAACAATTTTTTAAAATAAATTCATTCATAATTTTTTCTGTAGGTTTTTTAAATTTTGATCTTCAATTAAAAAAAAAAGAATTATTGTTAATTTTATTTTTTTAAAGAATCTAATCTTCTTGGATTCATAAGAGAAAAATTTTTATTGCTAAATCATAATGCGTTAAAATGATAGTTTTAAGTTAACTTAGCATATTAAATTTCTTATAAATTAAATTTTCTGCTTAAATAAACAACAAATACAAAATAAATTTTTGATTATTTTCTTAGGAAACTTTTTTAGATAGAAAATTAATTTCTAGATTTACATAATTTTAATTTATTTTTTATTAAGAATAATATATTTAAAAAACAAAAAATAGATTCATAGAAATTATATTATTAAGGGTGAAATTTAGATATTTACTGAAGGTAAGATTTCAAATGATTTTGACATAATACAAAGTATGAACCGATATAGATTAATGTTAATAAATGATTAATCGAAACTAAGCTCTGGAGTGCGTTAAAAATTATGTTTCTAGTTAATTAGAATCTACCTGAATACAATTAGAATCTAAAAATTTCATCTTTTATCAAAAATTTGATATTTTTAATAATTTTAGAAATAGTTTAAATGGCATTAACTGTTAACAATCAATATTGTCTTTGAATAAACTAGAATCTGAATCAATCATTATTATTTAGGAATCTCTATTGATTTTGTTATTTCATTGCTTAGCTTATCAGTTTTCATGCACAGTGTCAATTGAAAATACTCAAAAAATGATAAATAGAATTTTTTGTTATTTTTTTTTGAAATGCGGAAGAAGACTGTTGCCGCCAATAAAAACGAATTGCGCAGTTCCAATACATTACATTAGAAAATTATTTGAGCAAACAACAATCACTTAAATTTAAACCGAAAAAAAAGCTATTTATTAATACACATCTGTTTACTTAAATTTGAAAATTGTCAAATATAATCTCATAAAAAAGTCAATTAAAATGATTAAATAAAGCTTTTAATATCAAACTATTTTAGATAATTCATAATTGTGTATGAATTATTTTGACTTAAAAAAATATTTTAAATCCCAAGATTACACAAAATACCTTTAATTGAAATCAAAAGCTAATATTAAAAAAAATCTAAAATTACAAAGGATCAAATATTTTAAATAAAATTGTCCTTATCTCATTTTAATTAATTATTCGAAATGATAAAACTGTACATACAAACTACGTTTTTTTTTAAATAAAACAAAATACATAATATTTATCTAGTTTTTAAATTTAAAATATATATCAGCAAAATATGATGATGAAAAAAACTAAAAGACCAGTTAATTTATTTATATTTTTTAAAGGTATAGTTTGGGTTATAAACCCTGGCAGTTTGGAATGGAACTTAGTCCTTCTTTTCAGTCAACTGTATTAAGTTTATAAGTTGAAAATTGTGATATAAAAATGAATGCTAATAAAAATAGAAAAAAATAGTTTCTATAGTTTTTTTCCTATAATAAAAAAGTCATTACAAAATTTGAATTGAAATGTTAAATTTTTCTATATTAATTTAACTTAATTTCTATGTGTTTTTTTGCAATATCGAAAAGTGCCAGTTAATTTAATTGTATAGTAATTAGATAGAATTATTCATTCCCGGATTGAAAGCTTATACAAAAATATCTTGAATTGGACCTAAAAACAAATATGAAAAATTTCATATTGTATTCCAATAATTTCTTATTGTTTAAAATCTTCTCTGAAACAAAAAAGTTTATTGTTTTTATTACTTTTTGTATTCATTTTATTAATTATTATAATTTCAGTTAAAAAATTTACTTAGGCTATTTTTTATTGAACTAAAAATAAGTTTGTTTGAGCAGTTATTTATTCTGAGATTTCCAAATGAACTAAGAAAACAGATATACACTCAAATTAATTCATAGCTATAAATATCATAAACTTTTTTTAATTAAAATAAATTAAGCATTTTTCAGGACAATCTTAATAAAATACTCCAGGAAGACTATAGTAGGCAAAAACGCTAACAAAAACTTAATATTATTATTATTTGAATTGATAATTAAATTTCTGCTTTATTTTTATAACAAAAAATGAAAATTAAATGAATAAAAATCATCTAATATAAGATGGATGATGTAAAAAGCATGAATTTTTAATAAGCATTTTTAAAAAAAAAGTAAAATTCCTAAAAAGATTAATTAAGCGAAAACTGTGGTTTATTTTTTTGTATAATATTGGAGACTGGTTGTTGATTAGGCTTATAATAAGTAAAAATAAAAATGTTCAAATTATTTGAAAGATCGTTTAAATAATGATTTTAGATAATAAATAAATAAAAACGAAAATAAATTGCAATTTAATTTCAAATTAACACTTTATCAAATCAAGTATTTATGGTTAAAAATAATAGAATGTATAAAATAATTTGAGAAAAAATTTTTTGACGAGGATAATTAAAGTCTGGGATAGTATATAAAAACTGTTGTTAAAAGTATATAAATGTTTCTATCAATGCAGTTTTTATTTCTTAAGAAATAATTTTTTTCTAAATAAAATCAACTCATTTTTTATTTAGCCAAATTTATGATGCTGAAATAATTTTTTAAATTTGTCTTTTTCTTTAAAAATATTATAATAATTATTCATCATACGTTTTGGAGCAGCTATATATGCTTCATGATAACTAAAAAGCTTTTGGTTTAATTAATTAACAAACGCGTCGCAATATCATATATCATATAAAGCGTTCAAATTTGACCGCTTTATAGTACGGCCAACCAAAAACAGACGGCCACAAATACGCCAACAATTTTGCGGACAGTAAATTGACCGGTCTCTAAAGCGATCAGTAAAAAAATATCATTTTTTTAAAAAAGTCTAAAAAATTTAAAAGTTTAAAAAATTTAAAAAAAAATATTTGAAAATATTCAAATTGTCTTTGATTCTTATTTTTTTTTCAAATTTTTAATCATAAATATTTAATTAAATAGTTATAAATTTTAAAATTTTTATTTCGGAAAAAAATTTAGACCGTTTAGGAGACCGGCCAAATGACCGCCCGCGTAATAGCCGCCCGTATTTATTTTGCCGTATTTTTTGGCGGTCAAAATTTGAGACCGTTTGGAGAACCGGTCGTCTGACTGCAAAAAACCGTCCGCAATTTTGACCGATTCGCTAAGACCGCATCCAACACTATTACCTATTTCTTTCACTAATTGTACATAAATATAAGTATATTTTTTTTCTAATAAGATTGGAATATGAATGAGTGCTGAAAAGAATTATTCTGCCATTCGGAACTGCTCTGAAAAAACTTTTCTTAAATTATTTTTTAAATATATAAAAAAAATAATTAAGCATTACTCGAACTTTTAAAAAAGACGATGTAAAAATTATCTGTTCAATCGACGATGTATTAATTATCATGGAAATTTTTTAATCTAATTGCTAAGACGAATATTAAAATGTTTTTGGAAAGAATTTTTCAATTTTGTGTATAATAAATTTTCTGACTCTTAGAAACATTTCCTTTGTTTTCTGATTTTCATATTATCTGGGCATGGATGCTGAGAAGACTTGCGGATAATCTAAATTAAATTTACCAATAAGAAGAAAAGATGATGAAAGGAGAATAGAAGTAGAAATAAAATTGAATTTAAAATAAATTCAACACGGACTGATTATAATTTTTTTTTCAGCTACTATGTTTCAGATTATCATAATTGTTATTATCTTATTTACTAATTTTCACAATACCTTCAATTGCCTAACTAAGGAATTCTTTAATTGGTATTTTTGTTTCATATTTTATTTATTCAATTCAATATTTAAAATATTTTAAAACTGTTTTTAAGTTTTTACTTTTTTTTATCTGAAGAAGCCTATGCTCGATCAGAAAAACAAATAAAAAAAAGGATTTTGATCATTTCAAATAAAAAAAACTGTAAATCAAAAGTGAAAAGTGAAAATACAACAGCATTGTAAATTTGTAAATGTGTAATTCGAAGGTGTTAAAAGAAAGATAAATTTTACTACAATTAAAGGAAAATTTTGAGGCATTAGCCTATTAAGAAAAAAGGAAAAAACAATTTTGGATTTCTATAAGGAATTAGATGTAAAAAAGTGCACATTATCTGTTCAAAAAAGAACAAAAATACAAACGTGTCAGATTCATGTGATGAGAATTAAGCTAATCAAAACATTGATACTTCAAAAAATCCAATTTTGTCAAAGTTATACAAATGTAAGAAGTTTGGATCGTATTATCAGTCGCAAATAGGACAATTCGAGGTTTTGTTTTAGAGAGTTAATTAAAAATTGAAATATTATTTTTTAATTAGAAAAATAAATTTGGGAATTTCCCGGAACGATAAAAGCCTTCTTTTCAGTCCCCTTGCTAATGTTTGTTATTTAGTATATCATTATTTTCTTTTTGACTTTTTTAATAAAAATATAAAAGTGAAATTTTTTATTATATTGATATTTATTTAGAAATTGTAAAGTTTGGAACAAAATTTTAACTAGGACCAGAGTATTATTTATTTAATCGTTAAAATTTACTGAATTATTTGAAAACAAGAATTTTTTTGTAACCAACGACACTATTTGATATTGAAAAATCTATCTAGACCATAATCATATGAATCTTTGCATTAAAATTTTATATATCACCACCACCAAAATAACATGTTTGAATTTATTGATTTAAATTTATACTAATTATAATCAAAGTTCGTAAAATGTTCGATGTTTCAGTCAAAAACTATTAATTAACTATAAAACAGCTGAACTTTGTTATCTATGTATATCAATCTTTTATGGTACAAAGTGTTCTTGTCATGCCATATTCATTCATTGTTAGAATTATTATTTGAAAACATAATTTCACGCACAATACTAGCGTTAAAACTATCATTTACCACTTTAATTTGCATTTTTTAAAAAAAAAAATTATACATGCATTTTGAAATATAAGTCTTGAAAACTTTTTAATTTGAAATTTTTTTAAATAACGAAAAAAGTTTTCACTTTTTTTACCAAATTATTTTTTTAAAGCATCTACTGCCTTAAATTTTACTCATATCTATAATTTATTTTTAGCAATTTAATTTTGCAAAAATAAAATAAGCAAACAAAAATAAATTCAGAAAAATATTAAAAATAAAAAAAAGAGAAAAATTCAGCATAATTTTCTATTTTGAAAAATTCTGAAAAATCAATTTTTTAAGAATTATTTTTTTATTTAATGTTATTTAAATCGATTAAAATCAATTTAAGCATTTTTATACTTCTTAATGTAGTATACCAAGCTATATCGGCTAATTTAAATAAAATAGCTTATCCAAAACTTATTTACTCGACGCCTAAAATCGGATCTAATTCTTATACATTAAACGAATTGGATTCACTATCAAACGAATTAAAAAAAGGATGGGTCTTGAAGGCTGATAAAGAGGTTAAATATTTATTCTATGTTTTGGTTGAAATAAAAATAACGAAATTTAATGATGTTGGCGAAGCGTATGTGTTTTTTACCAACAATCCAACATCATGCACAAATTCTGAGCAGCATGAAATATTTAAAATAAAATTTATCAGAGAGCGATCCAAAATTCACGATTTGGAATTTGATAAAATTCGACGAAGAAAAGCCCGTCAACAAGGAAATAATGAGCCAACAAATGAAATTGAAACTACTTTGCTAGTTGGTGAAGCAGACATCAAGCTAAGTCACAGTTCTGACAAATACTTCACTTGTTTGTCCTATGCTAAAAACAATTATACTGAAATTCATAAAACAGAATTGAAATTTTCTCATCAAGGTATTAATAACATTCATGGACAATTTATTACAATAAAAGATCTATTGCCTATTTATTTGGTAGTCATTTTTTATCTAATTTTGTTATTTTTTTCGGCTCTATTTAGTGGTTTAAACCTTGGATTGATGTCATTGGACTTGACTGAATTGAATATTTTAAAAAAGATTGGAACTCGTAAGGAAAAAAAATACGCTACTAAAATATTTCCATTGCGAGAGAGAGGAAATTTGCTGCTTTGCACTATTTTGATCGGCAATGTGCTAGTTAACTCAACCTCAACCCTAATTCTAGGTAACTATTTAGAGGGTTTATTTGCGGCCATAGGATCAACAATGCTTATTGTTATTTTTGGTGAAATAATCCCTCAGGCGATTTGTTCTAGACATGGTCTAGCTGTTGGTACTTACACAAGATTTATAACTCACTCTATGGTTTACATAACATTCATTGCGTCTTATCCGTTGAGTAAAATATTGGATTTTTTCCTTGGAAAAGAAATTGCGTCTACTTACAATAGAGATCTAGTTCGTGAATTAATGAAACAAGCAAAAGATGGCAAAGGAATCGAGGAGACAGAGTTTAAAATTTTGACTGGCGCATTAGATTTTAAAGACAAGGTTGTAAAGGATATAATGGTTCCACTAAATGATGTCTTTTCACTAGATATTAATTCTATTCTAGATTTTGAGACTTTTAAGCTAATTCTTCATCAAGGATATTCAAGAATTCCCGTTTACGAAGGTTCAAAGTAAGTAAAAAAAATTATTTATTTGAAAAAATGTAAGGCAAAATTATTCTGTTTTTTCTGCACAACTTTTATTGTTCTAAAACCACTTTAATTCATTTTTATTGATTTTCAAGCTCTTTAAAATATTTCTAGTATTTATTTAATTTTGGGAATCAAACTAAAATTATTTGTTAATTAACTCGTGATGAAATTTACACTGTAGTTTATGTTTATGTAAATAAGAATTATTACTTTTTAAATTATTAAAATATCCATAAAATTAGCCAAATAAATAGTAATTTATTTTTTATACATTTTTTAGTTATAAGTGATTTTAAACACTTAAAAGATTACAATGAAAATATTTCAACTTCTTGACACAATAATAATAATAATAAGTATTGTGAATCAGAAACAGAACATTTCAAATTAATCAAAATTGAAAAAATATTTTAGAAAAAAAACAAAAAAAAATGAACTTTTCAATATTATTTGAATCAGTTAATTCATGTCTGTTTAAATATTTTTAAAAAAAATTGGCAAAAAGGCAAATTGGCAAATTGGCAATTCAATTTTTAACATCTTTTTTATCTGAAATAAAATTGGAATAATAGAAATAATTAAAAATTTTTAAATTTTCATATTTTTAGATTTTTTGTACAATTTTTCACAAAATTAAAAATACTCACTCAAATTATTTGGTAAAAAGAAAGTTAAAAAATTCTTTAAATTTTGTACAAATAATCTAAAAATCTAAAATTATTTTCATTTTTCCATGAAATTTTTACTTTCTTTATTTTTTGCAAATCAAATAAATAATCAATTAAAATCTTATTTATATTTTATTTTTTGATTTTTTTAACTTGCATAAAATATTTTTAGCAAAAAAAATTAAACGAAATAAGTACTTTTTTTATGCAGTATTTTTAAATATTTTATTTTAGTAAATTTTAATCTATTTTATATCTAATTTTATTTTCAATTTAAATTTAGAGAGTATCTGGTTGGAATGATTCTTATTCAAGATCTTTTGCTAAATGATCCTGCTGACAAAGTACCACTGAGAGCAGTAATTGAATATTACAAGCACAGAGTTTTGAAATGCAAGCTCGAAGACAAATTAACATTTATGTTTGATAAATTTAGAAAAGGCGATTCTCATATGGCATTTGTTTATAGCAATGACGCTGATTTAGGTAGCCAGGACAATATAGTCCTTGAATCAGTTGGAATTTGTACTTTCGAGAATATAATTGAGGAATTGGTTCAAAGTGATATAAAAGATGAAGCTGATACAAAACGAGAAAGAAGAAAAAAGAGTATTTTTTTTAAAGCATTATTTTTATTTTTATTCTCATTTCAACTTAAGAAACTCGTGAGTTGTTGAAAGGAAAGCTTGCAAACTGCACTGTCTCAAATGAGAATTTGAATATTTTTATCGAAGAAGATCATTCTAATAAACCATTGATATCACCTCAAATAAAAAAAGCTTTATATTTCTTTTTGTCTTCAAGTAATTTAACATTTGACTTTTCTTTTTCAATGCAAAATAATAATTATAATTCATTCTAGGTGTAAGACCATTTACCAAACAGTTCATTAGCCCGAAATTACTTGAAGCATTACTGGCAAAACCAGACAATATGATAGAAAAACGAAACTTGTCTGGTAATGATGAATATTTATATGAATTTGGGGTAGAAAGTGACTATTTTATTACTATTTTGGATGGAAACGCAACCCTTCAAGTGGGAAGTGAAGGATACCAAATAAACGCTGGCCTTTTCTCGTATTATGGAATTGATGCGTTAATTAATGATGACGAGAAGGATCCATTAGAGTGTATTGGAAATGATATCAATCGCAAGCCGTATAAGCCAGAATTTTCCTTAAAAGTTGATAACCATTGCGTTTGTTTGAGAATATCGAGAAAAGATTGGAAAGATGCAGTAAAAAAGACAATAATGGAACAAATGATTCAATCCAATCAAGGAGAAACAACGGAATCAAAAAAAACAGATATGAATGAATCATTTAAAGAAAATGTTTGAATTTTTTTTTCAATTTATTAATAATTTAGATTTTAGTTATATTTGATTTATTAAAATTTAATCAAGATTAATCAATTCAATTTTTTTTTATTAATTTTCTAAATTCTTTTTTCTAAATTTGATTTTGATTTTTTGATTCTTTGATAATTAGTAAGTTAATGATTTAATAAATTTTAGAATTTAGATGATTCGTTTCTTAAGAAAAAATAAAACTTAAATTTTTAAGACATTTTATTTGATAATATTTTATTCCAAACTAGTATTTTTATATCCTTTTTCATTTTTCATTTATTAAATTTTTTAATAAAGTCAATTTAAATCAAATCGATTTTATTGAAAATCGCTAGCTTGAATGTTTTATATTTTAACACAATTTTAGCCCCTTTAATTATTGCCTAAAAATAGCACAAAGGAGTTGAACAATAATCAAAATTAGATATGATTGATGTTTTGAAAAACTGCACTTTGATAAAAGTTGACAAAAAGAAGAGTCTTTTAATAAATTAATAAATGCTAGCTTTTTTTGAGAAATTTATAATATAATGATCAATCTTAAAACCTAATAGACTTAAGTTTTCTTAAGTTCTTTTCTTCAATTCAGTTTTCATTACTATAATTTTTGTAACTAATTGTACAACTCTAATGATTATCACTTTTTATCAAAATTTTGATTTTATATAAAATAACATAAGTGAAAAATTTTAAAAAATTGGTTTCAAATTGATCTATAAATTTAAATCAGATAAATAAAAAGGGAATTCAATAATTCAAATTGGCTTTTGTTAGAAGAAAACAAAACAAACAAAATTTATCTCATACTTTTAAGCGCTTTTTACTAACATTCTATAGAGACGTTTTTACTAAACTAAACTAAACTAAACGGTGCATGTGACAAAGCTGAATATTTGAGCTTTTGAGCAGCGTATTAAGATAAATTTCATTTTTAAAACAAAAGTTGTAGAATATTTCCTATAAAATTAGTTAATTGCTTTAAAATTATTGATTTAATTTTAAATTATTATAATTTAAAGCATATTCTAATTTAATCTTTTAAAATAATACTAGTTTTAAAATAAAACCACTATTTGACTAAAAACAACAGTCAAAATGTTCAAAAAAAAACAGATAAATCAAATTTAAAAAATTTTTATTTTCTAAAAAATTTCATTTATAATTAATTATTTTAAATAATTAAAAGAAAAAAATATATAAACAAAAAAAATAAATTAAAATAGTTTCTTTATTGAAGTATTTAGACACTTAGAAAGTTTAGTACAAGTAAGATGATTTAAGTAGATCGATGAAAAGTATCATACTTTGCTTTGTATTGAAATTGGGAATCTTTGTCAGGCAAGGATTTACGATAATTATTCAAAGAATTAAATTTATAAAAGTCTTTTCGAATTAAATAAACGAAAAGTTACGAAACTTTTTTAAAAAACTGATCATTTAATCAAAATTATACTTGATATTTTTTTATATATATATAAGGGATTTAACTAAAAAAAAATCTAAAACTATAGATGTCTTCTTTTTAAAATCTCTAAAAAATTTTAAACAAAATTGTTTAATAAAATAAAAAAAATTAATTGAATAATTATTCACAAAATGCTTATGTAAAATTTCATCAATATTATTAATATTCATTTAAGGAATAGAGCAAACAAAACTTTGTTGGCACGATTATCTAAATTTTATTATTTTTCAATTACTTAAATCGAAGAGAGCACATTTTTAAAATTAAATTGGCAACGAGGTTAAATTTAAAAATATTTTTCATTTTAAATTTTCGTTATTATTATAATTATTTCATGTTTTTCTAATTTCGTAGTAGAATTTTTCTAAATAATAATGTAAAAATAATCAACATTTTCGTGCAAATTCTTGTTATTATGAATTTTTCTTAAAAAACGTTTCTGGAAAATCAATCATTGGGCATTTAAGCAAGTAAAAAGCTTAACTTTCTATGCCTCATTGAGAGCAGAACGCTTCTCGGTATTTACTAGTTACTCACTGAAGTCAATGAATAATTCAAAAAGACTGAATTCTAAATAAAGGTAAATTTGATGCTATGACCAGGAAAATGCTTTAAAATAATTCATAAACTTAATTGTAAAAGCAATTTTGCTGCTTTTTGGTTATAGTATCAATTTACCTAAACGATATTTAGTTTAAATTTAAAATTTTAATTTACTGGTGATAAAAACAAACTTAAAAGAGCGCTAAATTGAATAAAACTTAATAAAAAGATGAATTAAAATTGATTTTTAGATATAATTTTAAAAAAAGTAGTAAAAAAGCATTCCTTTTTCTTTAAACTGCATGTGCGTGAGTGTGCTGTGAGCCCTAAGATTTAAAGAGAAAAAAACTCACGTCTCTTTATCTTAATATTGAAAATATTTCTCCAAAAAAAAAAATACTTGACTTAAAATATTTATTTAACTCGTATCGTAACACGCTTAGCAAAATTTGAAATTTGAAATTATTTATAATTTTAAATTCGCTCTGTATATTTAATTATTTAATTGGATATAGTGTTCGCTGCGCTTCTTCTTCTTCTTATTTGTATTAGCCGCAATATATATTAAGAGAGTTGATTTAAGATACGAAATTTTAAAACTTTATTTTAAACAATAAACGAAAAATTAAATTTAGAAATTAAAAAAAAAAAATTATTTTCTCTTCTTCATGAATAGAAATAAAAACTACGTAAAAATTATTCTTTTTGTTGTTTTGTATCTAAGTTATACCAATTACCTCAATAGTTTTTTTTTAACAATAAATGATGACTCGAAAACCAAAGCCGATCCAGCCACCCAGCGATCCCATAACGACTGTAGGACAATAACCTAAAACATATCTGAAATTTGGTTTTAATTTTTTTCTTCAGAGATTGAAAGAAGCTATCTACTCGGTAGATAAAAAATATTCGGAAAACAAGTCTGATTCGGCCAAGAATGAATGCTTAAGCGAAGAAAACAAGAGAAAAAAGCGTCGAAAATCAACGCCGATTATTTTTAATTCTATGAACAAATCAAAATATATCGAGTCAGAAACCGACGATGATTACTTTAATTTTTGTAACAGTGACAATAGTCTTATCGAGTCAAATGAGCTAAATTTTAATGACAATAGTCAAAGTATCAGTGAAAAATACTTCAATGATGAATTTGACTTTGATGATGATGACTCACTTTTTGATGATGATCAAAGAAAATGGAATTTAGATGAAAAGTTGAACATTGTATCAAAATACAATTCCAATTTTGTAAAATATCTAGAAGCCAAAGGTATGTTTATTTTATGTAAAAATGAAAAAATAAATCAAACAAAGAACAAAATATTCTTATTCTCAGATCAAATATTTTATTTTTTTTCGAAATTAACTTTTTGATTTAAATTAATAGATTTTAATCATTTTATTATTTATCTATTTATTTTGTGTGATTTTATCTATTAATTTTAATTGAAATCTTATTTTCGCTAATTTAATTTAAATAAGAAAATATAAAATTCCAAGCGCTTTGAAAATTTATTTTAAGAATATTATAATTTAATTAAAATCTAAACAAATTGAATTTTTGTTTTGAAAACTAAAATATAATTTCTTAAGCATTTTATTTAAAGAATTGAGTTCAAAAATACTAAACAAAGAATATTTTCAAAGATCAAGATCAATTTTTCGCACTATCTTTTTGAGTTGTCTAATTTTTTGATTAAATTAGACAAATTAGTTTAAAAAATGAAATTTTATAGTCGTAATATATAATTTATTGATTTTAAAAGCTAGCTTTTTTTCAAAGACTATTTTACAATAAAATTAAAAAACTACTTAGTTAGAATTTAATTCTAATAAATTCGGTTAATTGTGTGAAATGCTAAATAACTTTTTAACTACCGTATACCCTTGCAAAGAAGCGCATGCATCAAAAACCAAAACTCTGGTTTTACTTTTCCCATTTTGATGCGTGCAGTAAGATGCAGAATTTGGTGTTTAAAACCCAAAACTCAGTGGAAAACGCCGCGTTAATTCCTATAAATCGAATTTAAAAAATAAGGTATAACATAGGCGAGATGCAATGTGATGCTTGGGGTATAACCTGAGTTTTGGTTTTTGGTGCATGCATCTCTTTGCAAGGGTATATGGAAATAGTTTTTTTAATAATATTTAAAAAAAAATTCATTAAGTTGCCTTAGATATACGAAACTAGATTTTTGAATTGAGCAAATCTTTAATTGAGTCTGGCTAAATGTATTTAATTTGGATAATAATTATTGTGGGAGCAAATTTATTTTTTATTAGTAACAAAAAAGTATCAAATATTATAGCAAAAATAAGTATGAAAAAAAAATCGTAAATTTAAACTTGGCAATGATAGTAAACCTATATTGTAACGGATAGCAATTAAATTTTCGGAAACACAACTTTTCTTCTAACATGGACATAAACATTTATTTATTTGTTTAATCTGAATCTAGCTAATGCACCTTTAAAATTAAATTTTAAAAGAAAAAAATTTAAGGTAAAAAATTAAATAGATAAAATAATGAGAAAAAATAGATTTTGTGAAATTTGGTACAAAATAAAAAAATTTTGATTTTTATAAAAGTAAATAAATTTATTAACAGCGAAAATATAAGCCATTTAATTTGTTTAAAATTAATAAAACATTGAAATTAAATTTATAATACGAGATATTCAACCAATTCATTAAACTTTACTCTAATTTAAATGATGATTATCCTAAAATTTTTCATTAGTTCATATTGAGGTTGAGATCGATCATTAAATTTTATTATTTAAAAGATTTATAACGTCCAGATCAACTTCAGTCTCATCTCAAAAAGTTACAAATTTGATTATACCAATTTACAAATAAGATGAGAAATTATAATAATTTTGTCGGATTATTGATAATTTCGTTATTTCGGGGTAAAGATTATCCAGCGAAACAAATTTTAATTGATTAACACTCAAAAACCGGATGACTTTTTTGACCATTTTATTTAAATCTTTTTTAATACTTTTTTTCGATGAAAATAAAAT
>PJRA01000160.1:1505604-1530916 GCA_016987375.1 Brachionus koreanus
CATAAGACCCCTCCGGTTTTTGAGTGTTAAAAACTCAATAATGATATCAAATTAAATAAAAGATTAAGTAAATGTAAATAAAGTAAATTTAAATTTAAATTTAAATTTTTCAACAAATTATATTTTTACGAATGATTTTATTTTCTAAAAGTCCTGTGAAATTCTGTTCAAAAAGAATTGAACAAAATTCTAAAAAACTAATAACTATTTTTCTACCAGTTAAATATTAGTAATAGATTTGTTTAATTTGGCCCTGATAATTTTTGTACCGAATTTCACAAAACCATTACTAAATTAATTAGGTAAATTGATAACAATCTTTTACAATTATAGGCTTATTAGCGACTTTTCAGAACTCTTTTATAAAAAATTGATACTTGAATATTTTTTCGATTTAAGTCATTAAAAATTTATTTAATGCTAAAGCTTGTAAAGACTAAAGCGGTTTTGGGTCTCAGTATTATTTACTACTCTTACTTTTTCTACTAAATAAAATAATATTATATTATTTTTGTCAAAAAAAAATGAAAAAATATTGAAAAAGAGACTAAATAATTCATAATTTGATTTAATTGTAAAAAATTAAATTTTAGTTTTTAATTTATTTTAAATGTCTTGAAATAAGCTTATATGTTCAAATGACAGGGCATAGTCTTCAAAAATATTTCAAGAAATTATTAGTTTATACACTGATGTCTAAATTAAAATATTTTAATTTAGAGTTCAATTTTAAATATGTTCAAGAAAATGGATTGGAGTCTCCATTGGTATTTATGGATAAATCAGGTTTGGGAATGCGAGTACCGAGCGAAAATTTTCGCGTCAGTGACGTAAAATCATGTGTCGGTAGTAAACGTATAGTTGACGTGGTAGATGTTAATACTCAAAAAGCTTTAACTATGAGTATGAAAGAATGGTGCGAATATTATGAAAATCCCAATAGAGATCGTTTACTTAACGTAATTAGTTTAGAATTTAGTCACACGAAGCTTGAGAATTATGTCGAAGCACCTCTTGTTGTTCGTCAATTAGATTGGATTGAAACTGCCTGGCCACGGCATTTACGTGAATCTCACACTGAATCGACTAATCTAATTGAAAAAATGAAATATCCCAAAGTGCAAAAATATGTCCTAATGAGTGTTGCAGGCTGCTACACTGATTTCCATGTTGATATGGGCGGTACTTCAGTTTGGTACCATTTACTTAAAGGCGAAAAAATTTTTTGGCTAATACCTCCTTCAAAAAAGAATCTTAAAATATATGAAAAATGGATTTTAAGTGGAAACCAATCGAAAGTATTTTTACCAGACTTGATGGATGAGTGTCAACGCATTGTTTTAAAACAAGGCTCAACATTCATTCTTCCTTCTGGATGGATACATGGTGTTTATACTAGCAAAGACTCTCTTGTTTTTGGTGGAAATTTTTTGCATAGCTTTAATGTATGCATGCAACTTAAAATTCATAGTATTGAAACAAAGACTAAAGTGCCGCAAAAGTTTCGCTACCCATTTTACAACGAGATGATCTGGTTTGTTCTTGAAAGATACGTTCATTGTTTAACTGGTACTACTCATATTGATGATTTCACTGAGTGTAAAAGTGCGCTTGAGGACAAACAACCATTCAAGACTTTTCAACCAGAATCAAATCAAGTTTTGAATAAATTCGAACTCGATGGACTGAAGGCCTTATTTGACTTTTTGACTGGATTAAACGAAAACAAAAGATGTGTTCCCAAAGAAATTGTTCAACCAAAAATTTTGCTCGAAAGTGTTCAAGTAATTCAAATTTTATCAAGCATTTTAGCAATTTATATGATTGGCGCTTTTATATTTTTAATTAACTATTACTTTAAATAATTGCTAAAGAAGCTTTTTTTTAAAGGCTTTTATTAGTTCTGAAAAAGAAAAATGCTTCAGCATTCATAGTTGCATTATTAAAAACATGTGCAGATTATTTTGCACATAACTAGTAGAATTTATCTAGCATTTTATGCTGAAAATTCAATTATGATATAATTTTTTTTTTTAAATGATTATCCATTAGTTTGAAAAGGTTTTAAATCGAATCAGTTTCTTACCCCTACTTGAAGTCAAGAGAGGTTTACTTTTGATCATTATTATTATCCATAATTGAACCAAAAAAGATCTTTTATATTTGGAAAATCTATGTTTAACAAGTTCAACATTTTTATCTTAAATAAGTCTTCATCAAATATTTTCGAATGTAATAATGAGTTCTTATATTAATTTTTTTTTCATTTTTATTTTAAAGTTTATTTAGAAAATGAAAATACCCTTAAATTCAACTCCTACTGCTTAAAAAAAATAAAAATGTTGACTATTAATTAATTAGTTAAATTTTTATCTTTTTAAGTTTACCGTTTATGAATTTTTTTGTAAAATTTTGGAAATCAATTGTCATCAAATATATTCAATTTGAAAGTATGCATGTTGTAAAATATAATGGTTTAAATATTTAAAAATCATTTTAACATGCTTAAACAATATTTTAGTTTAATTTTTGAAATAAATTTGAAAACCGCCTTGTTTCTAAAATAAATGAACAAATATAGAACATTTTTAAAAAAAAATTTGAAAAAATTATTACTTCATTTTTTATTTATATATTTAATAAATTAAAATGTTCTTTCAATAATTAATTATATTATTTAAAATAAGTTTGGAAAAGTATTTCTAAAAATTTGTTTTGAATAGTTATTCTATCATTCGTGTAGAAAAACAAGCACTTCGTTCCTTTCAAAAAAAATTGAATTAAAAAAATAATATAGAGAAAATTTTATAATTTTTTTTTAGAAATTAATTGGCGAGTTTGAACGCCGAAATGCAGCAAAAAATCATCCAGCTAATGGTTTACCTTTTATGCACTGGCCAAAACCTGAAAGAGTACTTTATTGAATAAAATCGAATTTTGTTTTTAAATTTTTTTCTTTAAGAAATTTTTTAAAAAAACAGAAGATTTTTCTTTCAAACACGATATTGATTACAATAATAATCTAGTTGATTCAATTAATTTTGATCAAAATGATTTAAGCATTTCCAGCTATGATTCAAATTTTGGCATTTTCGTTCAAAATTCTATGCCTCATGAAAATCATGAAAATTCATCTCAATATTCAGTGAATTCACGTAAACATGTGATGCGAAACATGCCAAGAACAAAAGGCTCGATAAAAAAGCGACTCAGACCTCAGAATATACCGAGGTCAAATGTTGAACGACGTCGCCGAGTACGATGCCATAATTGTGAACCGTGCACACGAGACGACTGCGGCGATTGTAAATATTGTAAAGACATGAAAAAATTTGGTGGAACGGGTATATCTAAACAATGTTGTTTAGCTAAACAATGTCTACAGCCATTACTTCCAACTACAACTACTTGTATGCTCTGCGATCAGTTAATTGATAGATTTCATTCAGATAAATCAAATGATATGTATGAATGTGAGATTTGTTTTGAAATTTACCACGCTCAATGCTTTCGAGTAACACACAAATTTTATTCATGAAAAATTCTTTAATAATTTTAATTTTAACCAGAAACAATATCCCGAACTTGATCATGTTGAGCCCATAATCAATGAGGATCTAGTTAATTGTTGGAAATGTCCCAATTGTGTCAATAAGGGATACATTAATTCAAATTTTTCAAAGGATTTTAAAATAAGCCAATCGGACAGTAGCAGTGGATCAAGTAGTTTGAATGAGAGTTATTCAAATATGTTCACAAATGTTAATACTTCAACAGCTTCATATTTTCAAAATAAATCAGCTTCACCAATTGATTTTGTAATAGCACCCACGAGTTCAAAGCAAAATTTTTTGGCAATGGCCCTGTCTAATGTCGCTCCTTTAAAACCTAAACGACATAGAAGAACTAAGCAAGAAATGGATATTATAAAATCTAACTCAATGAGTCTAAATGAAAATTTTGAGCTTAAACGAAAAAGAGAACATCATTTAGAATCTCTTAGAAGTATTCAAGATGATGAAGAGTCCATTATTTCACTCGATTCTTTGACATACTTTGAAAAGCAAATTATTCTAAGAGAATTTTGTGAAGTAGTTAATAAGCCAGTTGAAATCGATCATAAAAACTTGTATAAAAATAAATCTAAAAATGTTGCAATGACAAACTCAATTTTAAAAAAAAGTAACACAAGTTCAAGTGATCATGAAACAATCATTGTGGATAGCGATGATTCGGATTCAAGAGATTTTGACTTGGCTGAGGAAGGCGCTAAAATTTTAAATATTAAAAATGTTACTGTATCAACTCCATCTACAATACAAAATAATTTAACAAATGAGTTTAGACCGTACAGTTTTGACCCAAGAAATGAACATATTTACCACGATGATGACTAAATAAACAAAGCATCTACAATCAGCAATTATATTTTAAATCCAGTTTTTTTAATTTTTAAAAAATTACCCGGCTTTTTGTTTTTTGATATTTGTTATTTAAATCAGTCCTGATCTTAAGGAAAAGGTTTAATTTGGTTCTAAATGAAAATTTATTAAATTGTTATTTAACTATATTCATGTTTGAAATCTTATTTAAAAGTATATAATATTTAGATTTTATGTTTTAATTCCAAAAATTAATGCTGAATAATTTTTTTTTAATTTTTGTGTTCCGATTTTATTTTCAACCAAACTTAAGTTTTTTTCTTGTACTAAGCAAAAAAAATTTCACTCCAATAAAATCACATTAATCAATATTTTTTTTCAATAGAATAAATTTCATTTTTACTTGAATAAATAAACCAAAATTTTTTATCTGAATTAAATTTTGCTGATATTTAGATAGAATTTTGAATAGAACACAATGATAATAATAAATTTGAAACTTTTTAGTACAAAGTTGGAAATCGACCAAGGAAAGCGTTTAACCAGGAAAAAGAATCCGAAAGGCTTAATGTGACAAGGCTCTGTCTTCGGTCTACTTCTCTTTAAATTTTTTTCTAATCATTTGCCCGTTAGACTATTGAAAAGCATCTACTTTATGTAGATGACTGCAAGATATTCTTTATTATCAATGCGAATTATTTAAGTTACTTCAAAAAGATATTGTTTTTTAATAAGCTAGAAGTGTAATAGTGGTCTATGGATCTAAATTTTGATAAATGTGAGATGGTGAGTTTTAATTGAAATTAAGGGTTCTAAAATGATTATATTATCAAGTAAATGATAAAGCTCATTTTGTCTCAAGATCCTGGATTCAGAAAGATTTAGAAATCTGGATCCAAAATGATCTAAAGTGGCATTCGCAAGTGTGTTCGGAAGCCTCAAATGCAACAGAATATTAGGCCTAATTTTTCTCAATTTCAAATAAAAACACTTATTTTTTTAAAGAAACAGTGATTTGACAAACTAGTAATAAACAATGTTAATTGATTATCATTAAGATTAATTAAAATTTTTTTCTAAAAAAAATAATTTAAGACAAAATATTCTGCATCTTATGAGTATGGTTAGTTGATTATATATTTTTGAACCAAAGCTCTGGTTTTAATTTAAACGATTTTGAATTGACCCCAAAACTTAACTTCCTCGCTAAAAAGTGCCTTCAAACTAATATATTTGAAGAATCTAGCACCTTATCTGTTTAAAAATTTTGTTCAAGTAAAATTAAATTAATTTAACTTAATAAACAGTTTATCTTTTTGATTAATTAAACCTCTTTCTTAAATTATTTTTAAAATAAATATAATCTTCTATTAGAAAGTAAGTATGAAAAAATGAAAAAAAAAGTGAAAAATTTTTTTATAAAATTAAAATCTGATGATACCACCTTTTAAGCAAGAAAATAGCGTACAATTTTCGAATTTTACATACCTTGAAATAATTTAAATTGAAGTCCAAAAATTTTTTTGATTGCTTCACTTAAAATACTTTAAATTTTTAATTTTCAAAGTTATTAAATTAAAATTTTGTTGTTAAATTTTTAATTTCACAACTAAATTAAATATGATAATTAAAGCAGTAATTTTGAAAAATGTATAACTAATTGCGAAATAATTCGGTTTATATTTTATATTTTCTTCAGATTATTTTCTTCAATTTTTTAAAAACCCAACCAAAGTTTCCAAGTTTTTTTCATTAAATTTGTATCTAAAATGTTTAATGATTCAATATCGGAATATTGGAATATTAAATACCGAAACAAAAAATGTTTGCGAACTAAAAAAAACAATAGGCAAGAGATGAAGTGTTCAATAAAATCAAGTAAAAATGAAGTTTATGAGTTGAATTTAAACAAAAATAAAAATTGGAGCACAAAAAAAATCCTTGAACGCAAAATTCAATCTGATCCCGAATATGGAAAGATTATCAAGACTGCTAAAAAACTTGAAATTGAAATATACCAAGCAAATGATAGTGAACCCACACAAATTTGCACTTTCTTCAGCCAAAAAATAGATCGACGAAAGAAGAATCAGATTGATCAACAGTTGAAAATTTCAAAAGAAAAAAATTCATTTAAACAAGAAAATATGAGAAAAAATGAAAAACATTTAATTTCTTACCATTCAGATTATTCTTTAATATGTAAAAAATCAGTTGTAGAAAATAAGCACATTGTCAATAGAACATTCATCAATATTAAAAATTTAGCATATTCTATTGATGATTCAAATGTTTTATATGAATCTATTGAAGGCCCGATTCAATCTGAAAAATATCCAATAATCAATCTTCCTCAAGAAACTAATCAGAACTTTATTTTGATTAATTCTAGATTTGAGTGTCTAATTTGTTGTGAATTTTCAGAAGTAAAACTGCAATTAACAGAATGTGGACATGGATGCTGTATTGAATGCTGGAAAAATCATATTCTATCAAAATTTTATTCCTTTAAAATAGAATGTTGTTTCGGTAATTGTGGTAAAACATTGAGCTTTTCATTGTTGGAATGTGTCCTTCCTAAAAAAACATACGAAAAATATATGATGAATTACAAAAATGAAATTTTAAATAAAAATTTTATAAAATGTCCCAAGTGCAAAGATAATTATATTTCAATTAAAAGTGAACCGAAATACATGAGATGTTTATGCGGCCATTCGATTTGTTTTTTATGTAAACAAGATTCTCATTTCCCAATTTCATGCAAGCAATACAACTTTTTTATGCAAAATTTTCAAGACAATAAAAAAGATCTAATAATGGTAGGTGAGGTGAAAAAATGTCCTAAATGTAATTCCATATTATCAAAAAATGGAGGATGCGACCACATGCGATGTGTTTGTAGCTTCAATTTCAACTGGTCATCGATAAGTTTATTTAGTCTCTTTTATAATCATAAGATAAACTGCTTAGTTTTAGATAGATATTCAATTGATAAAATTGATCCGTTTATATCTAGTGAAATGAACATTTTTCGTAGGTTTTTTCTATTAGAATTGTCACCAAAGTTAAAAAATAAGGAATTTTATCTTAAAAAACTTCTGAATGATCCTAATTTTAATGAATTAAAATTATTTATAAAAACAAATTACGGGTTAAACGAAAATAAATTTTTAAGCTTTGTTAGTCAGATAATTAATTTTAGTTTTAATTTTATCACAAAAATTTGTCGAATTGTTGAAATGATTTATGCTAAGAAGTTAATTGAGATACATGAAAAAATACAGGATCAAGGACTATTAGCAATTGTAAGGCGATTAAACAAAGCATGTATACAATTTGATAAAGCAATTAGCCAAAAATTTGATATGGAAAATTTTAATTATTTAATTTTTATTTTGAAAACAATTTTCAAATTAATAAACAAACTAAATAATTGAATAGATAAAATTTTTTTTTCAATAAATTCTTTTCGCTTTTTGTTTTCAATATCAAAAATTATTCCATTAATTTAATCAACACTTTCAGATTAGATTAGATTTTGAAGCAGTTATGCGCTTGATATAATGAGTTTTTTTTACGCTGTGCTATTAATTATTCTATTAATTATCATTTTTCTATTCAAAATATTAATAGTAATGCTTAGTTCATTCATTGCAAATTGAAAAAAAAATTAATTTAACTGACCAAAGGTTAGTAATTAATAAATATCACTTCAAACTGATTAATAAAATATACTCTATCGAATTGTTCTTTAATGAATGCCCCTATGAATGAAAAACCAAGATTAATTCTTTTTAAAGAGTCGAAAAACTTATTCTACTTTAATTTTTTTTACGTAAAAGCAGAATTTTTTTATCTTTCAAAAAATATAAACCTATCTTGACTCGATGTGTAATTTTTCTGCTCTAAAAATTTTAATTTTCTCTGTTTTCATTTCTAACTAATAGCTTAAATAAATTCCTTAAAAAATTTAATTTCAAAATTTTTACTGCTACTAAGTTTTTTTGTTCGAAGCAATTTTTACAAATTTTATTCCAGAATAAAATAAAAATAAAGCGTCTTTTTTATGATAAAATCATTAAAAACTTATATTAAATATTTTAGAACTGTTAAATGAAAATAAAAATTATAATTAAAAACTTTTAGGAAAATAAGTAAATAAAAAAAATATTATAAACTTGAAAAAAAATATACATCATTATTAAAACTTATGTGATTTTTTCACAACAATGCATTCACGGAAAAACAGAATATTCAAAGAATTTTTAAGCTAGTAACAAAAACCAATAAATTCAATTGTCTTAAAGCTAGAAAAAATTGTATGTTTATTTTTTATTTAGAGAATTTTAAGTTAAAATTAGACTTAGAGCTGAAATTTGCATCGAGCTAAGAATTGCATGCAATTTAGCTAAGAACATTGTGAAAACCATTCCAAAGTCTGACTCTAATTAGATATTACATTTAAAGTCTGCATAGTCTAATCTTTAAGTTAAGCGTATATTTCTTTCGTTCTATTAGACCTGAATTGTTTCATTGAACATATTAAAAAATGATTGGCATCATCGTCTTGAATCAATTTCTAATAAGCGTATAACTTATTTAAAGTTTAAGACCATATGAACGAACACTTTTGCCGAAATACCGACAGAAAAAAATTCGAATTAGACCGTGGCTTTATTTGATTTGATTGAAATTTTGCATTTGCAATCTAAATAATCGAAATATTCTAAAATAAGACTAAGTTTTTATATCTTGTAGTCAATAAATTTTACACCAGGTTTTCAGAATTTTATAGGATTCTGTATCAAGCTAAAATTTTTGTTTACTTAGCTAATTTTTTATTTCAGTTTTTTTTCTCGTTTTATTTTAATGACCATAGACAAACAGATTTTTGTTTGAGTTGAACTTGTTGCATCTAGAATTTTAACTCATTTGGAAGAAAATTTTCTCTTAGTAGGAAATTCAAAAACAACGTTTGCTATTTGCGATGATTGTATAAATAAAAATCATTTGAGGCATTAAAAACTCGTATTTTTAAAAAAAATAATGTTATTTAAATTGGTTTTAAATAAATTTAAGAGTCTCGATTAAAAAATCGATTTTTTTATTTTTTTTTATTTTAATCAGAAGAAAAAAGGAATAAAATTTAAATTAATATATAAAAACTTGATACATATTAATTATAGTTTCTATTTTTTTTAATTTCTATTTTAAAAATTAAAACTTGTAAAGTTTTCTTAAATGAATAAGCCTGTATTATTAAAATTTAGTCACAGCCAACTGAGAAATTTGATTAAATTATATGTTTTCAAAGAAGAGTCCGAGTGATTTCTTAAAAAATTATATTGTTAATCTATACTTATTAAAATTTTTATAAATTTTTTTAGATTTGAGAGGAGATTTTTATTTTCAAGAGTTCAAATTTTCGAAAAAAATCTAAAAAGCCATCATGCATTCTAATTTTTACTCCTTTTTAGCATAATTTAATTTTCTCAAAATTTGAAAAATTTAGTTACTTTTTGAATTCAAAAGATTTAATCAAAAAATTTTCATTCACTTAGTTTAAGATATTTAAGGTTCAATTAAATCTAACTGTTTAATCAAGGCTAAAGTAAGTAATAAAAATTTTTAAAGTTAAATTTTAAGACAAAAACAACAAAAAAAATTTTTAAATATCATTTAAGTATCCTTAGAATAAAACGAATATAAATTAATTCATGCTGATTTAAAAAATATTAAAAATAAATTAAACCGTATATGCTATTTTTATTAGGACTTTTAAATATCAAAAAGAATAAAAAAATAACAAAACAAAGGTTTGTCAAGTTAATTCTTAAAATTGAATCTAAAAGAGATTATCTTATTCTTAATATTCTTTGGTACCAGTTTTTATATTATTGTATTTTGAAGTAAAAATTTACTTTTCGGTAATTAAATAATTCTTTGTTTGTTCAAGTACCTGAAATATTTAAAAATTTGATATTTGGAGAGAAAATTATATTTTGTATAAAATTTAATCTGAATTTATTGAGTTTTAGTAAAATAAAAATTTTTTTTTTAGGAATCTAGTCACTTTTAATAGCAACTTAGTTTTAATTTTTTACCACGTTATTAGAAATTTTAAAATGGTTTGTTTTAAATGTGAGATGAATTTTTAGAGCTATAATTTTAACTATAAAAATTAATTAAATATTTATGTTTTTTTCTTTAGATTTAGTCGAAATTATATTTCCCGGCACACAATTTTAAAACGTATTTAAAAAAAAGGTAATTTGAAAATAGAGAAGCCTTTCAACCTAAAATAAAATAAAACTCAAAATAAAAACTCTATTTACTATTTAATTTAAGAAGCCAATTTTTCGTAATTACTTTTTGTTCAATTGTTTTGGAAGAAGTAAAAATTTTTGAAAATAAAAGCAAATATTTCATAAATTTCAAACTTTAGCTGAGTTAACTAGATTGAATAGTGTTTGTTTCAACTAAATTTGGCTTAGACAATTTAAATTTTACTTCAATAAAATGTTTTTTTAAACTTTATTTGATATTGCGCAATATTTTAATAAGAGATAAATCTTGATTGATAATTCATCCATATTTTATTCTAGATCATTTATTTTCTCCAAAAAAATAATGCATAGCCATATTTGATTATTAAGGAATTTTTAATATATCAATTAGACTTGTTTAGAGTTAATCGATACTTGTAATTAGTTAGAGAAAAATGTGACGTGATTTTATTTATTTATATTTTTTTTACTGCAGAAAAAATTGAGTCTTTTATGTTTTAATTTTTTTATAAAATTGGTTTAAAGATTTACGTTTTGTTTAATTTTCAATTACTAATGTATGCATATTTGCGCTGGTATAAAGCACTATACCGCAGTAACTTCTACTACTACTAATTCTAATATGCTTTTTAGTAAATTTGAATTTTAATTTTTTATTAATAGAATTTTTAGGAATTTGGAATAAATTTAAATTGAGAAAAATAAGATAAAATTGAATCAGTTTTTTTTTTAATTTTAAAAAATATTTCCAAGTTAAAAAACTTTCATTCTAATTAATTTTATCTTTAATGGACTATTATTATGATTATTGGATTAAAAAAGCTGTCTATGAGCATCGACTGAGTGGAAATAATAAAATTTAATTTTTTTTCTAAAAGCTCTTGAATGGTTTTGTTAAAAATTTTTCGATTAAAAAACTTAGACTCTTTAATTGAAGTTTTATCAAGTTTTTGTTTAATTAAGTACTATTTGTGATTGTTTAAGCAAATTTAGGACTTGTGGGGCCACCGAATTTCACCTTAATATCTAATCTCTGCTTGTACTGAATTTAAATATTTCTTTTCTAAATCTTATGATTAATCTCAATATATAGGTTGAAGCACTTCTTTATTTTATAATATTTATTTTAACTTTAAAATATTTATTAAAAAATTCTAACAAAGCTTGTGTAAGATAATACCGGCCCAACAAAAAAAATTTCCCCGAATTTGTTTCATTTAATTGAAGCCTTTTAAAATTTAAAAATAATCGCTTATTGATCTTCAAATATTAGAGCTAAAAAACTAACTCGGAAATTCCAAGGGTATTATGTTATTGTTTTATTGACAAACAAAAAAAAATTAGCTTTTAGTCTCTTTTTTGTTGGTTTGTAATTTAATCGTTGAAAGTAATCCAAGCTTTTGTCATTAAATTTTAAAGGCAGCCGGCTCATTGCTTTGTCTTTTTCAAGGTTCATGAATCTCAAATCATTTTGTTTTTGTTGTTTATCTAACAAATTATACAAAATTCATGTTGTTGTTTTAAATATTTGACCGAATAAGATTAAATTTTACAAAATAATATTTTAGATTTCTTTTTAATTAAAATTTTTAAAAAAGTTGAAAATTGTTCGATAAAAAAGTCTAACATGTTTTTAAACTGTTTCAAGATTTTTAGATTTGTTTTATTTTAAATCTGTTATTTTTTAATCGATTGGTTTTGAATAGTTTGAAAAATTTCTTAATTTAAGGAAATCCTCAGGTCAATTTAAAAGCTCGAGTAAATTAATTTAAATTTAGGACACCTTTTATCGGGAGCTAAACGCTTGACATAAATTTCTGCGAAATAAAATTCATTTTAATTTTAACTAGCTAAATTTTTCATTTTTCTCAATTCAACTTTATTCCAAGTTAATTAAAATATTTTTCTAATGGGTCAAAATTTGGTGAAGAGTGAAAATAGAAACAATAATTTAAAATAATAAGAAAAAAGAAACTTTGTGATTTTCTGATATGAAAAAAAATAATCATGTAAAAATTTAGATGCCTAAGGCACTTGTAATAAGCAAAAATTCTTAATTTATAATTTACAAGCTTAATATTGTGTCAAACTAAAAATTATTAATTCATTATCTATATCTTGTAATTTATTATCATTAAAAAATGAAATAATTACCAAGTTACACAACTCAGTCAGAGATGAAGTAAACGTGAACATAAGCCCAAGATTATTTTAACGAAAGCCAAGATTAGTTTTGTAACACAAGTTGTTTTTCTAAGGATTGTATAATCTAAATTTAGGCTAAATTAGGTTTTTTTTTGATTTATAGTATCAAAGACAATGAGTTTTTTTTGCAAAATTTTCAATGAAATTTAAATGTCCTTAAGACGTCTGATGATTTTATGTGTTTTCTAAATCCTACTTGTTCCATTAGTTTTTTTCTTTCTTTAAGTTATTTTGGTATTTAGAAATTAAAGAATTTATCTAGTATTTTTAGTTGGTTTTTTTTTCAAAATAATTTTGAACAATATAACAAAATAAACATCCTTTCAAATGGAAATTAATTATTTCTTATCTACTGGAAAAGTATCAGATAAAGAATTCAGACTTTTTGGTTAAAAACTAAATATCTTAAATTATTGATTATTTTATAAAATAAAAATTATTGTTAATAAGTATTAATTTGGAAAAGTCTTCACAAAATCATGCAATTAATTTCTATATAATTGATATTGTTTTTCAAAACAATTAAATATTATTTAATGAATTTTTGATAATTTGAAAAAAAATATGCCCCATAAGATGTGAAGAGAAAAAAATTAGAAAAAATACATTAAATTTTAAAAAACACATTATAAAATTGTTTTTAAAAGTATTTAAATCAATAATTTAGTTTATTTTATTTTTTTTAATTTTCAATTTTTAGCATAAATTCAGATTTTTTGGTTCTTTGCACTCAATTTAGTGAAGAAATAAGATATGGATGGATGCTTTATATGTTTAAAGGTATTATTAACCTCAAAAACAAGTAAAATAGCAATCAAAATTTAATCAAGATGAAGTATTTTAAAACTAAGAGAAGCTTTAATCAAGCACTTTATTGTTATTCGCATTAAATTAGAAATTATAAAACCGAAATAGAACTATGCCGAACTCGGTCCGTTAATAAAAATGGTCAATAAATTATTTGTTTATAAAAACTGACAAACATTATGAAGAAAAAACATTAAAATTAATGTTAGGCTCGCGATTTCCCCTGCGTTTTTAAAGAACTTTTCTGAACTTGACTTAGCTGATTAATTAACATCAATTTCTTAGCGATGAGCTTTTTAATAAGACCAACCCCAGTCGTGATTTATTTTTTCTTTCGATAAATATGCATTTAAAATAGCTTTTAGTTTATTTTAAATCAAAGATCCGATTTAACCTAGAAAAGATAATAAAATTTATCTCAAGTTCTTTAAGGTTAAATGTTCTTAGCATTTACTTAAGTGCATTTATATCTTGATTTATTGGATTAAAAAAAATGTTATTGATAAAAATTTTTTAGGATTCAAATTTTTGCTATGAATTTTCTCACAAACAAAAATCAAAATTTGTTTTTTTTTTTAGCAGGCATAAAATAATCATTTAAATTCTTAATTCTAAAATGTGAACATATTTTAAATTTAATGTTATTTTAAAAGTGAAGAGAGTTTTAATCTTAAAAATTAATGGATAAATTAATCCTTGCCTTTAATAAGTATATTAAATCCTTGAGATGAGTTTAATTTGTAATTTAAGACGATATTTTTTTTGAATTGATAAGGCTAAAAATAAATATTATTTTCTAATCAAAAAACAATTTCATAGATAACGAATATTTGTTCCTGAATTAGACTTTTTAGAAAGTCTTGTAATTAAAATTCACTAAATTCAAGTGCAAGCTATCTGAATGGCAAATAAATTTATTTATTTCGAATAAATCTAAACAAAATTTCATTTAGCATACAAATATCTGAAAAATTGATTCATACAGAATTTAAGTTTATAGAGGTTTATCTGATTAAGATTATTTGAATTGATTTATGACTAATTCAAAGTCTCTTTAGAACTTGCATGCAATGTTTTATTATTTTAAAATTGTTTTAATTTTTAGATATTCAGCCATTTATTTATTCACATAAGAACCTCTTGAGATATAGAGTTCTTAGTATTTATTCAAAAAAATCTAAATCATGATATGAAACTGCGAAAATCGATCTTATTTTTGTTGGTCATTCTGGATTTGCTCAGGCTAATCAATTGTCAGTTTAAATAAACGATTCATAGCATAAACAAAATTATCAAATTATTTAGATTTTTCATTACTTCAAATTTGATTTTGACAGATAATTTGATCGTTTTATTTTTTAGAAATCTAAGCTTAATAATCTAATAAAGTAAGCGTTTTTTTGTTTATTTTTGCCTAGCTAAAAATATTTGTTTTTAATAGTTTTAGCTTAGATCTAGCAGATAAAAGCCTATCGGTTCTTAGTTTAAAATAAAAAGTTAACTTCTAAAAACGCAAATTTTTTCACTCTTAATCCTGCTATTTTCGCTCTTACGAGTTCTGATATATTTTTTTATTTAGATGAAATTTTGACTCAAATTAATAATGTTAATAGAAAATTTCTCATTCTTTTTTTTTTAAATAATTTTTCTGAGTACTCGAAAACTAAACAGAATTAAAATGTATTTAATGAAAATGTGTAAAAATCAGCAAGTTATAGAAATTGTTGAATCAGGTTTTTCTTGCTACTTAAGCCAACTAATTTAATTTAAACATGCCAAGAAAAAATAATAGAGAATAACAATGAAAATCACAAACTATACAGAAATACTTGTCAAGTCTTTTTGGGTAGCTGAAATCATTATAAAATTATAATTTTAGCACGTAAGATGTTTAAAATAGCATAAATCAAATAGGTCGAAATGAAAGTAGTCGCAGCTCAAGGCACAGGACATGATATTAAATTTGCCACCAAGATATTTATTCAATGGTGTGATTGAAACAAAATAATTCTCTCATTTCTCATGTTTAGTTAATTAAATTTAAATTATCTTAAGTTTTTTGGTGCATAGGAGAATCAAAAAATTGGTTCACAAGTTTTTAAGCGATAGTCGAATTAGCATTTTTTCTAAGCTAAAATAAATAAATAAATATTCTATTTATCAATTTTGACCTTTGGCTAAATACCCTGATTAATTTCAGATGATGATAGATGTGACACTTTTTCAATCAAAACAAAAACAAAAAAGGTCATAAATAAATTTGAAAATTTTACTTTAAAAAAAAAACTTTAATTTAATTTGCCCATGAATACTAATTTATTTTTTTTGTATTTTTACTAACTGAATTTTAAATACCCGAAATGATGCTGGTAAATATCCGAAGTAGTATATTATTAGAAACATTTGGAGTTTAAATTCAAAATGATATTTTTCTTGTTTATCATGAGTTTTTAATTGCTTAAATATGGAATAAGGGCTTGTACAAAGCTAATAAAAAAGCTTTCTAACAAAAATTTCAACTTTAATTACATATTAGATTTTTTCGAGAGAACACAATTTTATCTCATTAAAACAGAGAATTTAATTCAAGTTACCAAATATTAAAAATTCTAGTTACTTAATATTTTATTAATTTTTTTTCAATTTAATTTTAAAAAACTAGTTTATATTGACCAAGAACATAAATCAATATACCTAATAAAGTCACCATGTCAAAATTTTCATTTCTAAAGAAATTAATTTGGTATTACGTGAAATACACTTGATTAAAAGGTCGGTCAAAAAATTTTTTTCTCAACTGTACTTTTAGATAGATCAGATTAGAAAAATATTTCGATGTACTTTAGTTATTAAAGGTATTAACTAAAAGTTTATAATATTTCATTTTAAACTAATGCGATTTTTTAATTTGTTTAAAAATGTGTTTTGTTGTTAATCAAACAAAGCTAAACAAAATATGTTTAAGATACACTTTTATAATTATAAATTAAATCAAGCTTGTTTAAACAAAATGAAGAACATTATTTTATCTTCTAAAATAATAATAATTTTGTTTTATAAAAAGAAAACACCAGCAGGATCATTTATTAAAAATTTCTAAAAATAGCTTTATTCAATTACCTTGTAAAATGAAATCTACAGGGTGCTTTTGAAAGACTTTTCTAAACACAATCACACAATGGAATCAAATTTCAAGTTTTATTTTAATTAAGTAGAAATAATCATAAAAGCAATCAATCATTCAAATTGGTGAATTACATTTTAAGATGAGCTTAAACATTTAATGACTAACCGAACAAATTGAAATTTTGTTTTAATGATTTAGGTAATAAAATTTTTTTATGATTGCTTTTATTTTTTCAATTCATTAAGTCGAATAGATTTAATAACATGGTCGTATACAATGATCCTATTTTAGCCAAGCTATTAAGTTATATTGTCATTTGATATTCAAGATTAAATTTTTTTTATCGGGTCATTTTATTTTTAAACGTTTATTGGGAATTTTAACAGTTAGCTCCAATGACCTTTTTTGTTTGATAAAATTTCCGTAGAAAATATTATAATGATACGAATATTTTCTCATAAAAATTTTTATCATTTTAATCTTTTATTTTTTTAATTATTCATTGACTTAAATTATTCTTGCATCAGACTTATTTATTATTAATAAAATAAGACACTTTTTTACTGACTGAGTTAGATTAAATTTTCTCAAACCAAATTTGACTTGAACTAAAACAGAATAGTTTGAATAGAAAAATAGAATTTTTTTGTAACAAGTGACACGGCTTGAGAATGAAAGTTAAGACGTGTGCAAGTGAAATATTGAAGCCAAATTTTGATTTAAATCCAGTCAGTAGAAATAAAAAAAATTTTTAAACCTAAATTTTTATTTATAAATGGTAATGAGGGAAAATTTAGAATAACACGACTAAATTAAAATTTTAAGTTAAATCCTTTTTTAAATAGATTTATTTCGTAGTCTAAACATGTTAGCCAACAACAATAATGGTCAATCGTTAAGAAATTCAAATCGTATAAGGTCTATGTCTAATAAACTTAGCTATGTCTATTTGAAAAATCTAAGCTCTTAATTAGGGTTTTTGACTGTCCAATACTCAATTGATCACCTGGAGCAAAAAATTTTCCAAGTCAAAAAGCTTTATTCGTTCATTTAAGAAATAATTGTTTGCAAACATTGAAATCGATTAGACTTCAAGTTTGTTCAAAACCGACCCATATCTCAAACTAAATACCACAAACGCCTATGTTTCTAAGACTTCAATCAATTCAAGCAAATAGCTATCATCATCGGCTAAAGTATCTATTTTTCCTTTTTCGCCACTGTTTGCTTTATTTTATTTGTATTCTCGATTATTGTATATAAACAATAATTAGTATATATATATATACATATTTACAAATTTCTCATTTATTTTTTTTTAAATAGCTTATTAGACACAGTGTGGCTTGCCATTACATTAATTAATCAATATATAAACTAAGAATTTCTCTACGGATTTGAAAAAATTCGACCTAAACTAAAAAGAATGTGAAAACGAGTTTAATTTTTTTTGAATATCTAAGCCTGTGTTAGAGATCTAAAAAGTGTATGCTTTTCTTTCTTAATTATATTTAGCATAGAATCAATTATTTTTGAACGAAATTTTGACATGAAACAACTGTCCATGCGTATCATTTAATCAATACCATATTGAATCGATTGTCATTTAAAGTTTAAGAATTAAATTTAGACAGAGTTTATATATGTGTCAGAGCTAGTCTTTAAAAATTAAAATCCCGAAGTATTCAAAACACTGAATGTTTCATTTAAAAATCATAGATAGGAAAATTTTTCATGCATGAAATAAATAAGAAAAGTTTTGAATTAAATTAATATTATATTGATAAACTGATAATTTTTTGTTTCAATACAAATGAATCTTAAATCATTTGAGCTATTTTGAAATTTTTTTTTGCTTCTATGAATTGAAGAAAAAATTTAAAATAAAAGAGTTCATGATAACTAAAAAAATAGTCTAAAACAAAATTCAAAAGTTATGAGAATCTAAACAAAGATAGTTACGCTGCCAGATAAATTTAAATAAATATAATATCTTTCTTTAAGGCACCATAAAGAATTTGAATTTTTTTTCATATTTAGATTTTAGAATGACATTTTAAGAGGAGCGTAATTTCGGCAATTATCTCTCTGGAAGGTTTGTTTTTTTTGTACGAAAAGTACTTGTTTATTTAGTGGCCGACTCCAAGAATATTTTTTAATTAAGCTTTATGTGGGCCAAAATATCAGGTTAGAATAGAATTTTCTACAGATAATATAGCTCCTGAAAATTTCTCAATTAAAAGCACTACAAGAAGTTATAGCTTAAACTTAATGGAAAAATTTAAATAAGAACGAATTTTCAAAATTAAAATTATAGTAAGTTACACCAATCAATATTTTAGTTAATTTTAGGCCTTTAAGAAAATGTATCAAATATTTGATTAAGTCTAGGCTTGTTTGAAATATCGTGGTAAATTTTTGAATGGTATTTTTAAGATGTTGATATTTGAGTAAAGTTTGCTTATTTAAAAAAAATTAAATAATGTTTGAAATAAAATAACAAATTGTAAAAAATCGTGTTATTAAAAATTTAAGTTTATTTTTTCAACTGATTCCTTACATAAAATAAAAGCCTAAGAAAAAATTTTAAGAAGCAAAATAAAATAAAAAAGGTAAATTAAATAAAACAAAATTTAAAGTAATTTTATTTTGATTAGTTTTCTTTTTTTTGTTTAGATAAAGAAAACATCTAGTCTTCATACATATTTTTTGAAACTTATTCCATAAAGTTTAAATTTTTTCAATTAAACAAACATGGGATTGATTTTCTACGAGTTATTTCCTTGGTTTATTTTTTTAAGGCCCAGAAATTCATTAAAAGTTACGTAAATGGTATTGACTAGAGTAAAAATCGATCGCAAAATAATCAATCCGGTGTTCTCGATTGCTTTATGTATTTTAATGCTTGGAAATAGCTTAAATTCTAGAATACTTAAGGAATTTAATAGTTTTTTTCGTATTACTATAAAAAAGCTTTTAATTATCTTTTTTTAAGTATGCATTCGTTTTGCCTTGGTTAAATGTTAAATGTTATTTTATTTTTTTTTTTTAAATTTTGATTAAGGATTTACATGTTTGTGCGGAATTAGATTTGTTTTATTTTAATGAGACAATTCGAAATACTAAATTGTGAGTTAAAATTTAAGCAGATATGGGTTGTATAAGGAAACACAAAAATCAATAACAATTAATTTTGCTATACAAATTGAAATAATAATAAAAAACATAAATTGAAATAATTCGTTTTTTTTTCTTTAGGTTATAAAATGAAAATTTTACTCAATTAATTTTTTGTTAAAAGCAATAAAAAAGCGAACTCTATTAAAATTATTTGATTTCCTTCACATTTTAGTGTTTTTTTAATTACTTTATTATTAAGTTTGTCAATATTTTGTTTTTGAGTGAAATTTTGATAAAATAAATGAATTTATATGTCTATTAAAATCAATTTTTAATACAGAATTTTTTAAATTTAAATCAAATTTCCTTAGATAGATTTTTTTAGCTCAATTACTCAAAAAATTAACATTACACAATCAATTTTCCAATATTCAAAATCAATGGAATTATATAAGAGATATTTAAGTCTCTACGAATCAAACAAAAGGGTACTGATTGGCTTCAGGCATTCGGATATTCATTACTTAGTCAATCATTCTTAGAATTTATTTTCTTTGAATTCTGTTAAGATTAGGGGAAATGATTTCCAAATTTTTTATTAAGATTAAAAGATTTGCTGACAAATAATCTGACACCAGAAATAGGCTTGTTCGAAAATCTTTTTTACTATATTAAATAAAAAATTATAGTGTTATTCTTATCGCTGAATAATTTTGTAACAAATTAAAAAATTTAATAAAATTTATCGCTTTCAAGATGGTTAATGTTAAAAATGGCAACTTTCGCTTTAGTTTAAAAAAGGCTCTAGGGCTTTCAGCATTTTTTTCTTTCAGTGAGATGTAAAATTATGTTAAATGCTTCTTAAATTGTATACTGAATAAATTTAACAGTCTTACTAGTTCTTCGTTGTATTTTCTGAAATAAAATTAACGATTTTTGTTAAAATTAGAAAATTTAAATTAAATCCAAAAAGAGAAATTAAATTGCGCGGAAAACAAGCATCGCTTGTTTAATAAGAGAAAAAGAGATTGAATTCTTTTTGGTTCAGAGCTTTAAGATTTTATTTGGCTTTTTTAATGTGCCTATTAGTTTGGCAAATTAATTTAATAAGGTATTCTGGATAATTTATTAAATAATTTTTTAAAAAAGTTGTTAAATAAATTAGCTATTTTAGTAAGAACATAAAATGTATTTTGTTCTTTTTCACAATAGCTTTAAAAAAAATACATATAAAATATTCATATTATTTTGAATCAAGCTAAGATTTTTCAAATTATAATTTTTTGTTATTTCTTATTATTTTGAATTGAAAAATTTTCATATGACTTTCTAGTGAATCTAATTTCTTCGATCAAATAGTTTTGATTTAGATTTTTCTAATTAGATTTAATATCAAAATGTGTTCAAGTGAATAATGTTTCATTATTTGTCTTTTCTATTATCCAATTTTTCTAAAAATCGATAAACCATCAAAAGCTTAATACAACTAGAGTAATTTGTTGCATATAAATTACAAAATCAAACATAATACTAAAACTAAACTTAATAATACTTTTAACTCTAATAGGGTATGATAAATTACATTTAGTGTTTCATGTTAAAATTCTTAATTTTTCAAATCATTTGTAATTACTATTTTTTTAATAGAGAAAATGAACTTTTCATATATAATTTAGTATATTAATCTTATTTAATTATCAAAAAAGTTTAAAAGCTTTGATAAGAAAAGATTTTTATTAGATATTCAAAAATTAAATAAATGTTTTCTATAATATTAAATTAGTAAAAATTCTAAGACACATAGTTTGAGAACGTGTGCACATGTGTCACATTGAAAACCAATAGATGAACTTTTAATAGCCTAAACACTTACTAAAACACTTTTTTTACGTTAAAAAAATTAGCATGTAGAAAAATTATGACCGTGAATAATTTATAGTACATAGGTAAATAGGTATGATGGCGACATTAGTTTTTTTTTTTCTAAATTAATTCAAATTGTCTATTTAATTGAACAGAGAAATTATGACAAGTTGGAAGAAAGCTCGTAAATAGCAAATCGTTTTACGAATCACGACCTGCGTTGGCTCGATTTTACTCATTTTAAAAATAAAATATTTTTCTAATCCTCAAGTGTATGCGCTTAGTATAGTGTGCAAATGCGTGTTTGTGCTAAGCGCTCTCGTTTTAGAGAAATAACTTGAAATTTGCATGCGTTAATTTTTTTGTTTCAAATTCAAATTTAAGCATAAACTAAAAAATTGGAAATAAATCCATCAAGTATTATCAGTCTCAAGCCGAAGTCAAAGTCACCATTGAGAAAAAAATAAAAATAAATCAATAAAAAACAGACTGTTCGCTTATCACTCCATTTAATCACTAACCTTTTTTTATTTTTTTAAATTTTTTCTCTATGAAGCCAATAAACAATTAAAATTTTAATTACTAATAACTAAATTCCAGACCTAATTTTTAAAATTAAGTTTAAAGTAAGGCTTAATTTGTAGATCTAATTTTCAAGGCAAACCGAATTTCTTAACAGTCTAGACAATTTAACTACAAAGATTAAATAAAATAAAATTAAAATTTATTCAAATTTAGATAAAAAAAACAATTCAAAATGACAAAATCGGGTATAGGAACAGCTGCTCAGCACACATTGACTAATCAGACATCGGTGCCCAATCTGGCGCCGTCGATAGGCTCTGCCGAGATTCCAATATGGGTTGCCGATCGCAAAAAATGGGTTACCGGAATATCCAAAAAGACTACCATAAACGATCTAATATACGCCATACTAAAACAATGTCAACTAGTCTCGGACTCGTCGCACTCGGACTCATCCACTATAATTGAGCAAATAGCAGCACAGTTTGTGCTCACCGAGTACCAATATGAGCCGTCTACAGAATCGCCCGAAGCCGAGTTTGTGCTCTCTTCGCAGCGCATATTAGATGGCGATTCCAAAGTTTACAAATACCTTCCCAAATGGTCACATATAACCACTAATAATAATTTAATGCTTAAGATTCTGCAACGTGAGCAGATCAATGACCCGACTAGTGAGACTAGTCCGCCTGTCCAAAACAGTCACAATAGTTTGGCGTCCAAGATTCTTAAAAAAATAGGAGTTAATTCCAATTCGAATTTGAACAAGAATCTAACTGTTCACTCTAATTCACCATCGACTGTGGGTCAAGTTAGTTATCGACTTGTCGACGTCAAGCTTCCCAATAACAAAAATTCTAACTCTGTTAATTTCAAGGCCAGTCAAGAGACAAATTCGAACACTCATCGAGCTCTTTTGTTCAACACAATTATCGAACGAGAAAATAGACTCAAAAAACAAAAAGATAAATTTACTCTTTTGGACGAGCTTTTGCGCGAGTCCGAGAAAAAAAACAAAATTGTTTACGAAAGTTATAATTCGTTGGCAAACACAGGCTCAAATTTGGTCGAGCTAAATGATATTTATTGTCATTTTCCCGAAATGTGCACCCACAACATAAACGAAGTAGAAGACTTTACATACAAGTGTTGTCAATTTTTTAAATTAGACGAAGCCATTCAAAACCAAAAGCAAATATTGAACAATTTGGAGCTTGATTTACAACGCGAATTGAATAATCAAAATCAATTTGGCTCTATTTTAAATCAGAACATGGTGTCCAATGAGTCTCCCGAAGTCGTCGAGCTAAGAAAAGAGGTAAACCATAGCCGCGAACAAACTAGAGTTCAGTGCAAGCAATTGCACGATCTTGATCTCAAGATGAGACAAAATGAACAAAATTTAATGCTGAAAGAGCAAGAGCTCAATCAATTGTTGGAACAGCTCTATGTTCAAGAAGTCTATACAGACACAAACCAAGAGACAATGACGCCCGTCGAGCATGTGAGCGTCAACGAGCTACATGAAGATTTGGAAAGGATAAATCTGAACGGTGAACAAGCGAGAAATTTTGCCGATGATATGACAAACAATTTGGTCAAATCGCAAAACGCAACTGTCTCAAGGTCGACCAACAATCTAAATCAATTAAATACAGGACACAAATCGTTGTCTTATGGCAATTTAAATGCACCTATTCAGCAAACTTCACCAAATATGCAAAAATCTCAAGCCAAAATCAAGTCCTCACCGTCTATGGACATAAATAACAAAAATTTGATAATAAACACTACTGATCAGTTGGGCGAGACCGACTCGGGTATTAGCTCGATGAGTTCAGAAACGGCTGTAACTACCACCACCACATCTTCAAATTCATCGGCTCAAATAAGTAACACCAATAACTCGCCAAACTCACTCCCCATCAATAATTTATACTTCAATGGCCAAAAATCTATGCCTAATAACCAATTTAGTTATCAAATGGGCCAGCAGCATTTTTCATATCAACAGCAACAACAACAACAACAGCAGCAGCAGCAAAGACAATATATGTCACAGCATAAACAAACTATAACAATGAGCAATCAAGGCTTAGCGAGTACAAAACAAGTTAAATCAGTTCTAGAAACTTTGGTCTAGTTGAAAATTTAACGGACGACATTTTTTTTTATTGTTGAGAGGATTTGAAGAAAAATACTGTTGTTGATTATGTAAATTAGACAATGTAGTCGCGAGAAGATAAAACGGTGTTTTATGAATATGTTCGATCAAAATTGAACCATTTTAGACCGAAATGTAAATTTTTTCTATAGGTTTCTTTTTTTTTTTAAGAAAAAAAAACCTTTATTTTATGTAATTTTGCCTAGTTTTAATGAAGATTATTTAAGTTTATCATTTAAAATATATTAAAAATTTGATTTTTTTTTCTAATATTTTATTTGATCATAGAAAGTTTTCAAAAAAATTTGATTTTAATTTTTATTAATAAAACTATTTTAAGTTTCTTATTGGAAATAAAATCTGATTTGTTTTTTTCATCACTCAAAAAAAGGTTTGAAAACATTTATTTAGTTAGCTAACTAGATTGACTGCATCAAGAATTAAATAAAGCTAACTAGATTGACTGCATCAAGAATTAAATAAATCGTATCATCGAAAAAAATGTGCTTCATCAAATTTTGATAAACTAACGGGTGAACCATAGTTTTTTGATTGTTCTTTTGATAATTAGTCCTCTTGGCAACTTAAGCATCAAGCATGATGAAATTTTCGTAAATCGAATAATATATATAGATGAAATTTTTGTAGGTTTATTTTTCTTAACTCTAGAAGCACTAAGATGGCTCAAAATGACCAAAAATCAATTTTGATTGAGAAGATCTCCTGAATCACATATCGTATTTCATTAACACTCAAAAACCGGATAACTTTTTTGACTCTTATTTAAATCTTTTTTAATACTTTTTTTCAATGAAAATAAAATTATTTT
>PJRA01000160.1:1530956-1580446 GCA_016987375.1 Brachionus koreanus
TATGATTGAAAAAAAAATTATAAAAAAATGATTAAATTTATTGAATAAAAAACAAAAAAAGGAAGTTACAAAAGGGGTTCAAAAGACCCCTCCGGTTTTTGAGTGTTAAATAAAAGAAAGTTCGGTCATCAAAGTGTTTCTTCTATTCGAAAATATTTTTTTCTAAAAAGTGACTCAAATTAAAGAAATTTATTCATTTATTCTTCTATTTGAAACAAGAAGATACATGTTTTACATGGCAGACGACTGGTGATTTTTATTCTAAACAATCACATTTTTTGAGAAAAACAACTTAAAAAAACGGAAATTTTTGAAGAACTAACAAGTTTCTTCTATTTATGGTTACTTGTATTTGATGAAATACGGTAATTATAAAGAATGAAAGAGCAAAGTTACTTTACTTAGATATTTTTCGCCCCAAAAATTAAAATTTGTAAGTAGAAAACTTATAGCTCGTTTTGTAAAATAGTTTTGATAAATAAAAAACAGGTATTTTTACCAATAGATTAAACAATTATTAAGATATTGTAATATAATTAAAATAATACCAATTTAATGTGTTTTGAGTTTAAAAAAAAAATTTTTGTTAGTAGGCAATTAATAGCTTGTTATGTAGGGTATTTTTGACCGATCAAAACAAGAATATTTTTGCGTAACAAAAAAAATGGGATTATTTTTAGTTTTTAAAAATAAAAGATAAAAAAAGTGGCAAGCATTCAAAAAATTCTGACTGACTGGTGATCGGTGGCACCACGAGTCAGTCGTTTTTTTTAAATTAGAAAATAAATATTTCAAAAGCTGATTATAGCAGCTAAAAACAGTTTTATTTATAGTGAAAAGTTCTAGTGTCAAAGCGTAGAGATCTCCGCTTGTGCTAGAAAAAAATTTCAAATTTATTCTGATAGATCTCGACAAGACCATAAATTTTTTAAAAGGATTATGTAACTTTAGTAAACTAATTTAGCCTTCAATTTTTTCAATAAAAATTGAATACTCGCACTTTTGTTTATAAATTCGAAAAGAAAATCTCAAAATATAGCCCAAAGTAGGGCTTTGGTGTTAAATATTTTTTCCAATTTTATAATTAATTTTGGAAAATTGACTAGAATTTTTTCACGTGAATACAATTTGAATTTATAGATTTGGAGCTGAAATCTTATAAAAGTTAGAATTAATTTTTTTATTTATTTTTCATTTTACGTTATCTTAAATAATCAATCATTTCATCTTTATCTAACTCTTTTTTCGAAATAATTTTATTTGATAATATAAACTTGGTTTTAATGCAAAAATTTTTTTTTTACTTTTTTTGGAGAAAATGTTATTAAATTTAGTAAATTTTCTAATTATAATTTTAAATTAAATCCAATTTAGAACAATAAATGAATGGTATAATTGCAAGTTAACGATAGACAGGTGTTAAAGGTTGACCCCATTAGAGTTGAATTATGATTTAAAAAATTTCATTATTTTGAAATCAAATTAAATAAGCTAGTCAAAATAATATTTTGAAATTCACCCGTTTTTACAGTTTTTCAGTCTAAGTTAAAAATGCAACAAATATATCACTTAAAAGAGTAAATGATTTTGAATAAGTTAGGATGATCTAGGAAATAAATTAATTTGTTTTTATTTGAAGACAACTATTTAAAATGTAGGACTATCTAAGACTATCTAAGTCATAGAACAAATCCAAAAATCTAACAAAAACTATGTTTATATGCACAATACAAACTATCAATAAGTTCCAAAATTTAAAGCATTTGCTAAATTGTTATGATATTATTTTTTAATTGAATTTTGTGCAGAGAATCATGGTTCACCCTAAATCACTTAATGTAAAATAACTTTAATGTTAATTAATCTTAACTCAAATATAGGACTTAAAAATTGATGTTAAAATAATTCAGATAAAAAAAATTTTTCAAATCCCAAGTAGAAAATTTATTGCTGATTAGAACAAAAATATTAATAAAAGTTGTTCTTGGAAAAATTTATCCGCTTTTGAAATTAAATCCTAAACCTACTTTAAAAGTCTTCTCTCGAAAGACTTTTAAAAACACTAATTTTTAATCATTTTTTAATTATACTCTTCGGCGATTTTCTTGCTTTTTGATAAAACCCTGATAAATGTTTGTAAAAATCATTATGTTTCTTAAACTAGTCTAAATATTTTGCCAATCAATCTTTAATTTGAGTTTTTTTTTACTTGCTGATAAAATGTAAAAAATCTAAAAGTCTTTTCATATAAAGAATTAATTTATCAAAAAAGTTTTATAAGTAAGCAAATAAATTGACTAAATAAATTCTTACTGACTAATTAAAACATATTTCGAATACAATTTTTTAAGGAGTTTTATTAAAAGCTTGTTTCCTACTGAAGTTAATTATTATCTTTTATTATTACAGCTGGAAAAATTTTTAAAATGTATCAGGCAAAAAATTGATATTTCTTAATCAGTTTTTAAGTTTAAATTTTTAGTCTTAAGTTAGACATTCTAGATTTTTCAAACAAGCCTCTACTTTCACGAGTTAGCATTTTTTTATGAAATAGTGACATGAGACTTAAATCAAACCTTCAAGATAAAAAGTAACCATTGTTGATCTCAAAACAAAAAAGAACAACCACACTGCAAAAACAAGCATAAAGATGGGTCAAACATTTTAAGTAAATCATCAAAAGAATCCGTAATTTCGCGTATGATATTGATACCATCTGAAAGCCGCTCTCGGTCATTCTCTAAAATTCGGGTCTATGTAGCAATACATTTTGAAAAAGACTACCATAGATTTGATTTGATCCTCGGGTTAAAACCCAACTTACATAATAAGTGGAATGTGTAAATCCATTATGTTCTAGGGACAGTTGAAGAAAGAAGAATAAAAGGATTCTAAAAGAGGCCAAGATTATTTTACATTTAACATGTCTTATTTTTTTTCTAAACTTAAGATAAAATCAATAGTCCGGTAATCAGCTCAAATAATTCAATTTTTGACTTTTATAATTAAAATTTAATAAAGATTTTTTTTTTATTAATATATATATATATACAAATATGTTTAATAATAAAGATATATTTCAGTTAGTTTTTTTTAATTTCCAAAAATTTATTTTATTCTAGAATAACAATTGATAAAAAAAATATCACTACATTAAAAAATTATTTTTAAGCAATCATTGATTAATTTACCATGTCATTCATTTTAAAATATATCAAATATATGAATTTTTTTGATAATTTTATTTATAAAAATAGCTATCTAAATATCCACATTAAATTTTTATATAATTCATTATCTAGACTGAAATTATTTAATGTCAATTATATTACAAAATTTTAAAGATAGCTTAATAAAATTAAAGAAGATACAAATTAAAAATAATTCAGAAATATCCTCATTTGCTTTTATTTTTATTTTTTATCAATTTTTTAAAATTCTTTCTAAATTTTCGGTTTAAAGCGATATAGACTAGTGGACTGAGAACATTTTCAATGTAAAATAAAAAATACAAAAATTTCAAATATGGTAAGATTCCAGTAGCAATCAAAACAAACGGAAGGGTTGATAGCCAAATAATAACAGAGAGCTTTTCAAATGGTTATTAATTTTTAAAATTAAAAATAAATTCTTATCTTACCATTATTGAAATTTTGGTTAAAGCTTTTGTTGAAGAATTACGCTGTCTCACAATTTTTTGTGGTCTTTTCATTTCTTTATCGATTGTTCCATTAAAGTCGGTTTGAACCGAAACACTTGATTGATTTTTTTGTAAAGAATTGTACGAATTAACAGTTTCGGCATTATCAACAATAGGTTCATATATTTTTTCTTTTTTGTAATTTTGATTGTTTATCATAAGTTGTCTTTCAGAATTAGATGAGAATCTTGATCGATGAAATGTTATTTTACAATAAAAGGATGAGCTGATTATAGCAGTTGAAATGAAAAAAAATGTAGACAAAATTACATTTAAATAATTCAAAAGCTTTCTTATTGAAAATTTTCTATCTTTCAAATTTGATACTCTATATTTTTCTGAAATGCAGTTTGATTCTAGTTTGATTTCAGTCAGGTAATTTGAGGCTGAAAAACAAAAGAAAAAAATATAAACTATCCATATTATCTTATTTATATTTTTTTCCAATGCTTTGTAATACTGTGGTTTACAAACTGCAAAATATCTTTCTAATGATATTACACTGATAATAAAGAGGTTCATATATATTAAAGAATCTTTTAAATGCTCCATTATTTTTATAGCCAAGATAGATATATTGAATTGCCAAACACGAAAAAATATTGTGTATGGAACGAAAATGAATGAGAGAATAAGATTTATTATTGATAGAAGATAAATGGCTAGATTGTTCACTTGATTTTTGCTGCGATTTAATGTTGGATAGCGAAAGCTCTTTTTTTTTCTTCTATAAAAATGTTTCCAGACTAATAGAAAATTGGTACATGAGCCAATAATGAAAAATAAGCTTAAAATTAGTGTTGTAATTAAATTGTCGATTAGTTTTGCTTTATCAGAAATCGAACAATGCTTAAAGCTTGAATTACTCAAAAACATCTTCAAATACCTCTAGATCTCTAAAATTTTTACCAAGTAAAAATTAAACCACACATAAGAATTGAAAAAATTGAAAAAAAATAAAATAAATATTAAAAATCTCTAATTTTAACAAAAATATATATAAATATTTTTTTGATTAATTTTTATAAGATTTAAAGGCATTTCTAAATTATCCTTCAATAAAAAATAATCAAAATGATAAAAAGGTAGAAAATGATCCATAATGGAAAATCAAATTTTTTAAATTTATTTTGATAATTGATATAATAAGTATATAATTTTTTATAATTCTAATAACTCTTAAAAAGTCATTTTTTGTTATATATAATTTTTTAAATAAAATTGCACACTTTCAAATATTTTCATTAAATTTGAAAATTTTAATATCAGCTAAATAAGAGCTATTTTCAATTTCAAAATTGAAAAAAAAAATCTATTGAATTTTAGTTATTGAAAGATGCGTACTTAATGATTAAATATTAATTTTTGAATATTTAAAAAGAGTTATCGATTATTTATGCACTATTTGTTCTATGCCAAACTATTTTTTAATTTATTTTTAATATCTTTTTTACTGAAAAATCAATAAAATCTGATTCAATAAAGATTTTAAATGTTTATAATTTTCGATTTTAGAAAATTTTTCTTCAAAACGTGTCACTTATCTATATCATCTATTTACAAATTGCCCCACCAAGTTTGAATTTGATTCAACATTGTGATTTTGAGTCTTAAAATAATAATTAAATAATTTATTTTTTTTTTAAGAAATATTTTTGTTAATAATAAAGAAATGATGATTTTAAAAAATATAATTGCCGATTATCAAAAGGAAAGAATTAATTTAATTTTTTAAATTTCGAAATAATTTGTAAATTCAATATATTGAATAAATAAAATTTTTCTTTAAATATTAATAATAAAAATATTGATTCTTTTTCACCTGAAAAAAATTCTCACTAAAATAAATATTTAATGTTAACAAACGGAGCGCACAAATATTCGAAACACTATTATTCAAGAGAAAATTTTCAATAATTTATTAACTATTGATTCTAATAAATAAAAATTATTAGGAATAGCAGCTAAATTATTTCTTCTAAAATTGAACTTAATTAGCTAAAACTATTAGATTAAATTTTTCGCATTTAATATCGAAAAAATTGAATAGTTATTTAGACACAATTTTTTTTATAAATTTTGCGTATGCCTATAAATGTTAGTTAATTAAAATAATTAAACAATAGTTGAATATAATGATTGTTTTGGGTACAGTCAGTGACGGCCACTGGACCCCCGTAACTAGGTGTTGACATTCTTGATTGCACCAGGAGGAAAGTTTTTTTCTTAAAAACAATACTTTTATCTATCCAATTTTTAAGTTTGAAGTTTTTTTAAAATTTTATTTTTGTACACGGCCATCAAAACAGCCAACACCAAGTTTTGCCGGTCCAGTAGTCGTCACTGACGGTACCCAACACTAATATTTTTATGCATTTTGCGAACAACCATTTTAAAATTCTAAAATTAAAAATATTCCAGTAATTATCCATATTTTTTCTAAGGTTTTAAAAATGAAAACAAAAAAAATAATGTATCTTTGAGATTTCTACGGAAAATTATAATTATTAAAAATTAAATCTATATTTAAGAAAAAATCAATTTATTAATAATATTTAGCATAACTCGAATCATATTTAAAAAAAAAAGATGGCTAAATATTCTTATTTATTTTGTCATAAAAAGCAATATTTTTTTAATTGAGATATAACATAAATCTATAATCTAAAAATTGAATTAAATAAATCAAATCACTTTTAAAGATCAAATATTTCATTTGATCATCAATTTAATGTGTCTTACTAGTAAGCACACCATAAAATAGATACAATTAAATAGCGTTCTTGCATATCCTCAAAACAAACACACTATAGTTATTATCATGAAACTGTCCAAACTGCTCTTTTTTTTAATTTTTTTAATTATTAAGTTTTTCAAAGTTTAATAAGTTTTTAAAAAAAAGTAATTTAAATTCAATTAAAAATGAAATAAATTTTCAGAATAAAATTTTTGAGCAAAAAGAGCAAATTAAAAACTGACCAAAAATTTTGCGATTTAATTTGAATATTAAAAAAAAATAAATTAACTAACTAATAATTTTCGGACATATTTCAAAAATTACTTTTTTATTTTTACTATTTGATTTGATATGATAAAGATATAAAAATTCTCTTATAATACTTAAGAGACATCTTAAAAAAATACCTAATTATGTTTTAAAATTATCGATAATTTCTTAAATAATGAATTATTAAATGAATAAACTATTTTTGAATTTTTTTTTAAATTGAGCTTTATTCCAATAATATGATTAAAAACAACTCTTTTATCTATCCAATTTTATGCCTTATAAAATTGTAATATTTATACCAAAGTAAGTACATAAGATTAAGAATTTAAAGAAAAATATTTTTTGAGTTGGATAATTTGAGATTAGTTTTTTTTAATTTAAAAATTAAGCAAAAAACGAGAAAATGAAAAAATTTAAATAAATGATAATACATTCAAGAGGATTTACTTATTAATTAAATAGAAAACTTATAAATTAACTTAACTTGAGCTGTAAATAATTTTTTTCAAAAACATCCATAGAAAATATTGTAAATTTCACTTAAAAAAGAAGAATGGAATTTTCATTTGTATTACATTTTTTAAACTAACAATTTTAAAAAGCTTAATTTTGGTATTCAGTCAAAAATTATAAGTTGAAATATTTTCTCAGTAAAAATTTCTATTATAATTATTATATCTATAAAAAATTGAATGCTTGACATTTTGCTTTTTAGAGATTAAAATATTAGCAAAAATTTGATTTAGAAATTTATTTTTATCTAAATAGTTTATTTGACAAATAAGATAATAAATATTTAATACATACCTATTTTAATTTATTAAAAAAATTAGAAAAATAAATCTATAAATCAATATATGAAAATGAAAAAAAAATCTTAAGCAAAAAACTTATAAGCTAATTATTGTGAATTCCCATATTTTGAATATTATTCAGTTTGTTATGATTTTAGAGAATTAATGAACAATTTTTTTAAGAAAATTATTTTAATTTTCAAACAAAAAATTTTATCTTAATATATTCTTAAATTTTCCCGATTTTTCTAAAATTAGGAAAGATTGACGCTTGAATGAAATTGATAATCAAAAATAGCTTAATCACAACAAGCATGAAAAAATTTAAGCATAAATTTTGAATATATTCACTTCAAATGTTAGAAAAATTTAAACTAATCGATCTTAAATATATTTATTTGGTTTAAGACTCTGACAAAAATTTACTCCAAAATTCAGTACCATATTTTCAAAATTTTAAGTATGCATCCAATTTTTTTGTTAATTTCTTTTAAAAAATAAAAAGCACTTTTCTATTTTTGGAAAGAAAGAATGAATTTCTGTATGATTAATTCCATTAACTAAATTAACATTTTCAAATTATTTTATCATTTTAAAAATAACTTTATTTAATTGTCAAAATTTTCTTCAAAAAAAAACAATTTTAAAAACTTTAAAAACGTTCAATTTTCAAAATTTCTAACTTTTAAAAGCCCAAACCTACAACACTAATAAATATATTCTGGAATATTCTTTTTGCGGAAAAGCTCACGTTTTCTTTCCTTTAGAACTCAATTTTTCAATTGCAATTGACAAATAACTAAGTCAATTAATAGTTTTAGAAACCAGAAACTGTACCCACAGTCAGCGATATTTTTTAAATTTAAACTAATGATAGTGATGTATAAAAAATCAGTTATTCATAAAAGATTACAATTTTTGATTAATTATTAATTTTTAATGTTCATCATTTTATCTTTATTTCTTTATTTTGAATATAATTTCAAATGCAGCATTAAATAATTTTCAATCAGTTTGAAATTTGAAAATTTTATAAAATTTTTTACAAAATTGATTCATGGAATTATAAAAATATTTATTTAGCTGATATTTCTCTTTTTAATTTTTGAGTATTTATACCTTTAATAAGATGGAATCTGACCTCCCAGGTTATCATTATTATACACCCTTTAGAGTTCGGCATCCGATAATAAGAAAACACCTCTGGAATACTCGGAGAAAATGATTCAGAGCAGGAACATGATCAGAATAATACCGTTGTATCGACAAAACTTGTTCTAAGATGAGACCATTTCATTTTCAAAGTCCAATATTCAGGACATTTTTGAGCCAAAAACTTTTCTATAAAACCTGTAGTTTAAAAAGTAAGACAATGGGTAGAACACTTCAAAGAAGTTTTAAATACGAAATAGAATAATCCATATAGTCCATAAATCCTGAACTTTATACTTTAAGCACTGTCGTCGAGATTAACATTGAACCACTAAGTAAAAAGGAAATATAGGTGACTAGTGGCGAATAATGATATTTGTACCTAAGCAAGGTTTTCTGTAGCGTAATTCTTAATTGAATTAGATGCATAAGCACTAAAAAAGATATCCTTATAACCATCGATGACAAACAAATCGAGCACGAAAATCACATACAGGTTATAGAGGAAAAAATCCTCGCATTAATGTATTTTTTTTTAGTTTTCAAGATTCTTGGGTGTTGTGAAATTCAAAAACAAAAACTCTTCGTTTGATAAAAAATTTATTAGATAAAAACTTTCAAAAAAGTGCAACATACTTTGTTGCATATTTCTTGCCTTAAACAAAATTTTTACTCTCTTAGGAAATCAAATCAATAATCAACTAAAATCTTGTTGATTTTTTTATTTTTTGCCGTTTTCTTACATAAAAAGAAATTGTTTTAGATAAAAAAGGTGCAACAAAGTAAATTTTGCTTTTTAATTTTTTACTATATATTTTTTTAAATGTTTTTTATTTTAGTATATTTCAATTAATCTAAAAAGAAACAATTTTTGTTTCGTTTGTATCTTAATTTCACAATAGCAGATTGTTTCTTAAAAAAATTTAAAATTTTATTTAATAAAATTGCAAAACATTTCATTTTTAAATTAAATAATTATTTTTTTCAAAAATATCAATTTTATTTTAACAAAATTCACTTTACAAAATTATAAAGGGAAAAAAATCTTCTATAAAAACTATAAGAATAAAATTTGTTGTCAAATTGATTGCATTTTTTTATAGTTTAGTTTTTTAGTTTTTTTAAAAGTTTTTGATTGCTTTAAAACTGTTTAAATTTTGTAATTTCTCACATATTGCCAACATTCTCATTTCAGTTCTTTGCATTTGCTCGAAATTTGATTCTTCAGACAAAACAACATTTTAAATCTCATACTTATTTTTTTTTAAACAAATCGACTGTTGCATCAATTAGTTCACCTAAGAATAAGTAAGCAATCTAATAAGGTTGGTTGAAATCAGACATTTCTTGAAAAAAAACCCGAAATAAAATTTAAAATTTTTATTCTTGGAGCAGGAGATAATGGGCTCTAAGAAAAATTTGTTCAAGTCCAAATGACATTAAGCTAATTGGAGATCTCAAATAGATCCGAAACAAAAAATTGACCCTTTTTTAGATTATTTTTTTGTGTTTTATGTTAAGAAAATAAAATCGAAAAAAATGGTTTAATATATTTATTTCACAATTTTGTGTAGAGGGTTAAATGGGTGAATTTTTGGAATTAAAAACTTGAGCTCTATTTACCTATTTACAACAGAAATTTACCCCGTTAAAGATCAAAAGCTTATTTATTAACAAATGGGAAGATTTTTTTAATTTTGGATTTTTAACTAAACAATCAAATTAGGAAAAGAGGGAATTTAATTCCCTAAAAAAAAATTAAATATTTACAAATATCTAATTGAAGAAAATTAAATTATTTTAATTATAAAAAGATAAACATGTAAAAAAAGAACTACAAATCAATGTAAAGAAGAAACCAATTAAATTTTAATTTAAGAGTTCATAAAACCAAATGAAAGCTTAATTATAAGATAAAATATTAAAAGTACAAAAAAGAACATCTTTAAAGGACAAAAATTAATTATAAAAAGTAACAAAAATAAACATTTAACAAACGAGAAAAAATTCTATAATTTTTTGGTAAAACATAAAACTTTATCACAGAAGAATTAAATATAAATTGGGGATTGATTTATCTAAAAAAAAATGTTAAAAAGCGAATGAAAAAATTTTTTTTTTAATAACCAGAGTCTTGTTCAATGTAATTGTGTAAGTTAGTTTGTGATCTTTGGCTTTAATACTCTTCATAATAGTTAATGTTTGGATTTTGGGAAATATCAGTAGTAGGTGGTGGACTAGTAAAAACTGTCTGCTGTGGAAATTGATTATATATGGGACTTTGATCGCCACCTAAAAAGTATCTATTATAGTATTGTGAATGCAAGATGTCCTTATTTTTGCAGCAATAGTCCACGTATGTACCGTTCATTTGATTGACTTTTACAGGTGTAGAGCATGGTACTTGCTTTTTGACATTTTGTGTTAGAATCATTTTTCCTAAGAATTGGTAAATTCTATAGATCTTTTTAAATATGGAACTAGATATCGATAGACTTAAATGTTGATAATGGCTTAGAATAATGCTCAAGTACTTTTTTTGTTTCAAAAATGATTTAAACAGAATCATATAAAATTTAAAAACATAAAAAGCAGTGTCTATATATTTTCATCAAAATAAAAACAAGACTCTGGTTATTTAAAAAAATTGATTTATGGAAAAATAATCTCTTTTTTTTTAAAATTTTTAATTTGCAATCACATGCGTTAATAAAATTAAAAGAAAAACTAAAATTACAGTGTTTTTTGAAATAAGAAAGCGATGACATTAAGATTTTTTGAAAAGGAGGCCCACGTTGCTAAAAGCACGGTTTCAAAACCCCTTAATTTGACTCTAAAAACCAACACTCTCATACCATTAGTCCTATTTTTAAAAATTATTTTTAGGCCTAAGAATTTTTTCCCTCTTTATTTACAATAACATTGCATTTGAAATGCCCGTGCCAGATGACCGACAAAAAACAGCTAAGTCACCGACTCTGACTGGTACTGCAAAATGTGCGATATTTACTGTAATAGTCAGACTCAATTTCATGTTCATTTAATTAGCCAAAAGCACAAATTAATGGAAAAGAAAACAATTGAAAATTCTAATGAATCACCAGACTGTACCATTAGTAAATTTACCACTGATCAAAATAATAAATATACAATCCAAATTTTGAAGGAACTAGATTAAAAAATAGGCCGCCCAATCAACAATCTTTTGGATGTATTCTAACACAAAATGTCAAAAAGCAAGTACCATGCTCTACACCTGTAAAAGTCAATCAAATGAACGGTACATACGTGGACTATTGCTGCAAAAATAAGGACATCTTGCATTCACAATACTATAATAGATACTTTTTAGGTGGCGATCAAAGTCCCATATATAATCAATTTCCACAGCAGACAGTTTTTACTAGTCCACCACCTACTACTGATATTTCCCAAAATCCAAACATTAACTATTATGAAGAGTATTAAAGCCAAAGATCACAAACTAACTTACACAATTACATTGAACAAGACTCTGGTTATTAAAAAAAAAAAATTTTTCATTCGCTTTTTAACATTTTTTTTTAGATAAATCAATCCCCAATTTATATTTAATTCTTCTGTGAATAAGTTTTATGTTTAACCAAAACAATATAGAATTTTTTCTCGTTTGTTAAATATTTATAGTTAATCTTTTATCTAATAACTGCTAAAATGAATAAAACAAATAAATATTTTTAAATTCTGTCTTTAATGCTTAATTAATAGTTAATTTAATTTATTTTTATATAAAATTTATTTGCTAAAATTTATTTAATATGTTTTTTTTTTAATATGTTTATTTAATATAATTTATTTAATATGTTAATTTATTTAATATGTTTTTTTAGAGATCGACTAATTTAAAACTGTCTAGTTCAGTCAGCATTTTAAGAAAACAATTTAATAATACAGCCCAAGACGCTGAAGCGTTACCAAAAAACAAGAGTTTTAAGGCATTTTTTTTTGATAATTGTTTCATTAAATATAAAAAACTTGATGCAAAGATTTTTGACCACTTTTCATTTTTCTTCAAAAAATCTTATTAATTTTTTCTTGACAGCTATTGTTCATGTCAAACCAGTAATAGTTTATTTTTTTGGAAAAACACCTATTTTAGCTTATGTTTTCCCCAAAGTACGGCATTTTACAATTACCAAGGGGAACAATTTAAAACTTGATGAGTTAAGATTCTAGTTCTAACACCCAAATTGTTCAGAAGAAAAATCTAATTTATTTCTCATGATAGAATATAGAGCATAATTGTATGTAATTTTATGCTTTTCATTTAGTAAAAAATATAAATTAACAATTTAAAAAGATCTTTAATTTTAAAACTTTAGCTTTAATTTAATTTTGACTTTTTCTTAAAAAAAATATCATAAAGTTATTTCTATTTACCTTTCATAAAAAAATATGCTGATAATTTTTGTCCTGAATAAAGAATAACAACCGTCAAATTATTGTATGTGTTCATTGAATATTTTTTTTTTATAATAATTTCGTTTTTGAAAACCTTTTTGTCCAAAATAAAATCAAAAATAAGATTTGAACGATTATGATGAGAAGGTATTTTCAGTAAATTATTTTTGGTAATCTTGTAGTCTGTTATCAAAACGTTATTTGTATTTACATACAATCTTCCATCAGATATATACTCGATTACGGGAATAAGGCCTTTATTAGCAATAATTGGTTCGTCAAATTCAATCTTTGAATATCCTAAAGGAAAATCAAAAATTTTGGAAAAATTTTCAGAAAAATCAGACATGTTCCCTGTTATACGAAAATAACTGAGACAGTGTATGATGTAACCACAATTTCGAAATGAGTAAAGCTTAAAGAAAAATAAAAATTTTGAATTTATAACAGAGTAAATAATTTACTAAAAGTCGAAATTTTCCTGAAACACAAACATTTATCTCAAAACCAGTTATTCTGGCATTAAAATTCAATTCATTTCTAATTAGTAAAAATTTTTTTGAAATATCATTATTTGTATGATTATATTTGTTATAAAAGCAAGTTAATCCATCAATTTTGCTTAATTGCTGAGTTTCTTCAAAACCTTTATTCGATTTTGTTTAAAAAAATAAAAAAATATTTAATTAAATTTTATTTTACCAGATGCCTTAATGTTTTCAAATATCCTAATATTCAAAATTTTGATTTTTTTTAAAATTGACATCCTTAGGAAATAGAATGTGGAAGTGGTTTAGACTGGGTAATAATTACAGTATAGAAAACCAAGTTGAACCAGTTACCACTGTATCATATCGGAACAGTAGCTTAAAAGGTGTTGAAAATGACGCGACCTCTATTATGCTGTTAGATAATATTGAACAAAAAGTCACAAAGTAAAAAATTATCTAAAGTACAATTTAAAAAGAGCAATTTTTCGGAATAATATAAAATTAATTTAATTATTTTAAAATTAATTTAATTTATTATTAATTTATTGTAAAAAAAAATAGGAAATCAGCAATTTTTTAAGATTTATTTCGAAAAAAGATGATCAAAAAATAATTTAAATCTAAAAAGATTTATTCTAAGAAAAAAAAACAAAACATTTACAAACTAAAATTTAAAACGAATTTGAAATGTAATTATACATCAACAATTTGAATCAAGCATTTGGCTTTGTGATTTTAGCTGAACTGTTTGGGTCTTATAAAATCCAGATGTATTATTTATACATGTTTTTCTTGCATTTTTCTCATTAGAACTTGTTTGATTATTTACTGGAGATTCATTGATTGACTCACGTCCCGAATCAATTGTAACCGAAGAGGAAGCTGAATCGTTAATAATTATAGACTTATTTAAAATATTTAAAGAAAAAAATTTACTTGGATTCAAATACTTGGTTTTCTCTTCTTCCATTATTTCTCCAATAGTAGAAATAACTGATTTACATGCAGGCAAATTTTTTTTCAATGAGTTCTTATTTTTAGACGATTTATATGACCATTTTGTTTTGTCTTTTGCATCTTCATCAGCATTTTTTTCCATTATCTTATTTCTCTTAACTTTAGAATAAATTTGACCATCAACATTTTCCAATTCATTCTCAACTGAACACTGCTGGAACTTTAAGCTCGCTTCATCATTAGAACTCTCATCGTCATTTATTAAAACTATATTTCTATCAGTCATAATTGTCGAAGACATCATCTCGGCTGGCATGCTTGCTTTTGAGCTGACCATTTTAGGGTTATAAGGTGCCGAAATTTTTTGATTCGAAAAAAATGTACTCGGCATCAACGAAGAAACTTCAGTTATAGACGAGGAACTCAAATAAGAACTTCTATTTAACATAGAATCATCTCTAACAAGAAGTCCTGGTGTTTTTGAAGCTATTTCTTCCGAACTTGGACCATTTTCAGCAATTTTTGATCTTTCTTCTAAACTCTTATTTACTGAAATTTTATAGTCTCGATTGCTTCCTAAACTAATAATCTTTTCTGAGTTTATAGAACTATTTTGTTTCAAATTGTTTGCACTGTAAACATGATTCCAAAAAAGAATTTTATAATTTGAATCAATTTTAAAGTTCCAGTTTTCTTTAAATGTCAAGCATATGAGCAGAATAATCCAGACCATGATGAGTCCTATTTCAAGACAAACTTGAGCTAATATCAATGAATCATTTGTGAACTTGAAAATAATTATAATCTCGTAAATGAAAAAGGATCTTATGATGCAATAGAAAAGTAAAAGAATGCTGGAAAAAATGTTTTCCCTATATGCTCTTAAAAAATTCAAATTACATAAGCTATTTGAATTTGTTATTGATGTATTGAAACTGCTTTGTTCACTTGAACTTTTTGGTGAACAATTTGAAATTGTGTCCGACTTTTCTATGCTTATTTCAGCACAAGTTTTCTCTTGAATGTCCGATAGAAATTCACAATCACGATAATTTTTTCGAATATATTTATTAATATTTTTTTGTAGTTTTATTTTATGAAAATTAAATTTTCTAAAACCGTATTTGCTAAACAAAAAAACATTAAAAAATAGAAACATAATGCTAATTGTGTAAAATAGAGTCGATATTAGATCATGACCATAATCTTGAATTAAATTTACTCCATTGTCATTTTTTATGTTATTTTTATAAGGAAAAAATAGAAAATTGCGCGCAATTACTTTTAAATTGTTAGATTTAAGTAGAATTTCAAAAGCTGAATAAGAGTTAGATATGACAAGAATCATCAAAGTAGAAAAGCTTATAAGGAGAAGGGAAAAGGATTTAGAAGATGACCAAAACGGTTGACAAATTTTGCTTGAAAAAGTAATCAGTGCTATTAGAAAATTTAAATAGTCTAAGCTGATCGTGTTCTCAGAAACTAAAAATATCAGCGACGAATGAAAGTTTAGTTGCTGATTGCCATAGCTGAAGACTGTAAAATCATCCTTTGAATTAATTATATCGTTTAGATTATTTTTTTGTATTTTCATTTCATTTGATAATTGATTGGAAGATTTTATATTATTTAAATCATAGTTTGGTTTGAACATTTTGAGTCTATTTATAGGTTCTCCAAAAAGGAAATCTGATTTTGAGGAAAATATGTCTCCAACAGGCTTATTGCCCAGTTGAATTCTCCTCGAAGATAACTGAACCTCGGCTAGGAGAATACAGAATGAAGACGTAATGTGAAAAAGAGCTCCTAATGGCAGCAATTGGGTCCAGAATGACGGTCGTGTAAAAAAATAACAGCCCAACATTGGTTTCTGAGAATTTGACTTGGTCAATTTTTGTTTAGATATTGAAACTGTATTTTCCGAAGATATTGATGATGAACAGGTACTAGAACTAGCTGTATAGTCATTTAAATTTAGCAGTTTAGATTTTTTGCTGTCAAAATTGGAGCCTAGTTTAAAACCATCATGAGAATAGATTCCTAGTTTTATTGATCCGATTACAGCATGGACTAGAGTGAAAATAATTGAGAATGTAATAAGAAAAATGTTTATAATTATTGAATTATTCAGTTTTTGCTGACTGGAACTGATTGGCAGCGATGAAGATGAGTGTGAATATGTTCCAGTTAAATGCTTCAGTAGCTTTATTCGATTAATAATCAAATAAATTTGCAAAATTAAAATTATTTTATTTAAAAACAAATTGTTTAAAGATGTTAATTTGATTCGATTTGAAAACGATTTGAATATGGTCATTTTTGATTTACCTTTTTGATTTTTCATAAAATAAATAACATCATAAATTCTAAAAAATATTGCAGTTTTGATAAGAAATTTTGAAATTTTACGCCAATTTAATAAAATGAAGAAGAAAAATCATTTTTTTATAATTAGAACAGAAAAGGAAGTGGGCATATTTGAACATATTAAGTAACTATAAAACTAATTTTTTTTAATAAATTTTGATTATAATCTTATAATGAATTAAGCCGAGCATTTAAAATATTAAAGCCGTTTCCTTTTAATGACTTGGATACCAAAACTAAATAAGACTTAAATTAAAATGCGGCTATAACTTAAAATCATTTATTTATGAATTGATTATCGATTTTTAATGCCTAAAAAAACAAATTTTACCACTCAAAAAAAAAAAAAATAACAAAAAAACGTGAGTCAAGAGCAAAAAAAAAGTTAAATCTAATCAAATTAATAACTTGAATTTTGAAATATGGTAAAAAATTTGAAATTTGCTCATGCAAAATCGATAATTGATCTAGTTTGTAATTTGAATGCATACAGAAAAGCACACATTTAAAATGACTAATTTTCAATTTTACCTTTTGACAATAATGAGAATCGATCGTGATAAAAATGAAAAATATTTTTTTAATTTTGATATTCTATTAATGACCATTAAATTGTATTCATTTTGTTTTCTTAAATTAAAATATTCTCTTTTTTCTTTCAATTTTTATTAAAATCGTTTTTTAATGACCAATTTTGCAAATAAAAAATTCCGAATAAGATTTTTTTTAATTTCTCAAATGTTAGTTATCAAATAACAAATTTTTTATTTTAAACAAAAAAAAATCGCAGAAAAAATTTTCGATATATTTATTTTTATTAAAAAATGAATTTTACTATATTTGATAGAAATACAGAATTTTTATTTTATAAATGAAGACACTTGTTTTAAAAAAATAAATTTTACTCAAGACCACTTAAATCTTTATCTAAATTTCATATTCTACTTAATCACCGTCCAGATAAAAGATAAATAAGAACAAAATGGTACACTTATTAAAATCCTTTGATGACTTGAAACATAACTTAGATGAAATTTATCCGCATCAACCTTTCTTAGTTACATTAGAGTACAATGGCTCTTAGAGAAAAGATTTTATCACATAGAGCTTTGGGACATCGGTTCTTAATTAATTTATGGCTTCATGCAATAAAATCACGGTCTTAAAAAATCAATTAAAAAAACAATTTAGTTTAGTTATTCTAAAATCTAGAATTGTTAGCTAATGCCATGAGCTAAACTTAAGTAAACTTTCAATTTTAAATTAGCTTTTTAATAGTCAATATAAAATATGAATTTACTTAAGGCTAATCTTTGGGGGGCTGTTTTTTTTCTCAATTTAAAAATATACCTCTAGTTTATTTTTTTATTGCATACTAATTTTTACGCTTATTTTTTGCCGATTTTGATTTTAAAAATAGTGATTACGAAAAATGGTTTAAAAGCATGATTGATTTGAAAGCGAATCACTATGGCAGAATTAGGCTTCAATATTAAGATATTAGAAACTATATTAATTGTCCTATACTTACTGTTTTTAATGAAGCCTTAACAACAATTAGATTTAGAAAAAAAAACTCGAGCAAAATTAAAAAATTTTCAAGTTTTTAAATCCAAAAATGAGATTAAGTTTTTAAATGTAAGTTATCTTTTATGAACATTAAATTTGACCCTATTTTTTTCTAATATTTTTAGTGATTCACCAAATTGGTTTTTTTTTTGGAAAATGCAATATAAAAGCAATAAAAACAAGAAAGTTGATCTATTTACAAAATAAATGCGGCCTTTCGATATATCTCTTCCAAGCTAGATAATGCACCTGATTGATTAAGTTAAAATATTTTTATTTAAAAAAAAATAGCTATTGTTAAATGTAAATATCTTAGTGGTAAACAAATAACAATCTGAAATTAACATTGTCCTCTGGCTATTTATCTATTTGATTTTAAAAAATGTCACATTTATGCCTTTTAAATCCTCGCTGCTTTTGAATTTGGTTTATTTATGACAATGGATATCGATTGTAAAAAAGATTGAATTCTTAATTTTAAAACCCAGTATTTGTCGGAAAATTAAGAACATGCGCTGTCTGCTTTTTCAATTAAAATAAATATTTCTTTAAGAAAATATTCTTCAATAGAAATTTTAATTAATGGCAAATACAAAAATCTTCGAGGTTTTCTGCCTGCTCATTATCATTGATACTTATTTGACGGTAAAAATAAATGTGTTTTTTTTTTACATTTTCTAACTGGAACTCATTAAGATTTGACCATTCTAAAAATCTCAGGTTTTTTGTGTCTAAAGAAAATTCTAATTTAAGATATAGTCATATGTCTGATAATTAAAACCTACCATTTTTTAGCATTGAAATTTTATGAAGAAAATATGATGAAGCCAATTTTAACTTCTGATTTTTGGATACTTAAAAATTTTATCTAAAAATTCTTGGTAGATATCCACAAGCATAATTTTTAGCTTGACTCACAGATAAAAATTTTTATAAAACTTAAAATTCAAAACAAGTTGTCTAAACAACAAAATTATCAATATTTAAAAATTTAAATATTGAGTTGCTTTATTAGATAATTTTTCTAATTTTAGTTTGTCTGGATTCCTATTTTCTTTCGAAAATATAGCTTATAACCAAATAACCTTTATTCTATCGAAAATTTAGATTAGTCGTGACTAAAGTCAAATTTTTCATATTTGAGCATTATCAATTCAAACAAGTGTTGGTTATTAATATAGTGTGTGTGAAAAACAAGAGGTTTTTATTAAATCAATGTTTAACAATAGAGAACGATAAGATATTAAACTAATGTGTAAATAGTGTAAGCTTATTGAATTTCTGATCGCTCCAATATTAGAAAAAAGTAATATTTTATTTTAGAAATTTTTAGCTTTTAAACGAATAATATAGATTATATAAAGAGCCCAGAGTTATAAATTTTAATTATTTACTTGCCCTTTTGTAAAAAACAAAAATCACCATGAGTTTAAACAATTATTCCTGAAAGATTTAGAAAAAATAATTAAAAAAAAAAGACTCAGATAAGCTATTATTAGTCAATTCTACTAGAAAATAAATATTAAAAACAATTTCAATATTTATCTATTTTTTATACTTGGTTAATTCTTGTAAATAATATTTTTTTAACTTTCAAATTTAATAAAGAAATAAAATGTCTTTTTAAGTTAATATTTTTTACTACTTTAAAAAAATAAATTTGATTCAACCGAATATAATTTCAAAGAGGTATTTTCGATTATTTATATATTGAGAGAGACACAATTACAAAGGAAACAAAATACCTAAGGGACTAATAAGAAAATCCCTAATTTTAAAGTAGAAGGTTAACAAACTAAAATTAATTAAATTCATCGTATTAAACAAATTAAATGAATAGTATTAAATAAGCAATTATAAGCAGAGGAGTTTTAAAATTAAAAATTGTTCGACACCTTGAAGTTTAATCAAAAGTAAAGCTAATAGAAATACTAATAATATTAGTTTGACTAATTTTTGGGGTTTTAAATCAAAATTATTAAAAATAGGTTTACAAAACAAATTGGTTTTAACAAAAATATTTGTATAACATTCAAATTATGTATCAAATATTTGTTAAAACTGAATATTTGTTTATTCAAAGACCTTGAATCGCTCTGTGAATCGCAACTATTAGGCTAAAATAACAATTCCAAACAGAAGACAAACAAAAAATTAAGTTATGACGAAACTGAATTATTTATTGATTAGATATCATCAAATTTAGGTCATATCTTAATTTAAAAAAAAGCTTTATATTAATTTTATTATTTTGACTTAGCTATCTTTATTGATCAAACAATTAAAATAATTTTTTTATTGATATGAAATTTATTTGCCTTATCACTCTGTTTAATATCTTTTTTTATTTAAAACCTTTTGTCATTAATGTTTTAGTGCTTGGCTTTATTTTGAAATAATTTTGAATCTACTTGGATTTTTGTACTGTAAAATAGAGTGAATTTATAAGGAGATAAAAGCTATTTTAGTCTCTTAAGATCGACTTTTGAGCAACGCTTTCATTTTATCTTTCAAGGATATCACATTTTCAAAGATCCAATTACTGTTCAATAGACTGAAACTTCATATATTTCCATTAAAAGGCTAAATAAAACGGTTAAGATATATTTTGTAAATAAAAGATGAACTTCCTTTAAAGAGATAAGCTCGATTTCCTGCCTAGATGCACTCGTTAGTTTAATGTTAACAAAAATCCACGTATTGTGAACAAAGAAATGAAAAGAAAATATTTAAAAGCTGAAAATAAATATTAAACAAACAAATTTTTGATTAAATAAATAAATAGTATTGATGAACTTATTAGAATAAACTCAATTCTTACAAGCATTAACCATGCAATTTTTTTTAAAAAAGATTTATCAATTTAGTCACGAAATGTAACAAGTTTTTAATTAAAAATTAAATTAATTTACTTTCTCTTTATCATGAATAATTTAAAATGATAAATTTGTTTATATTTGGCTATCATGTAAATATACTTAAACTATTGATTTTAAATAGATGACTAAAAAACCTGAAAAAAAAATTTAAATCAACACTTAGCACAAGAGTAGTCTGGATACTAAATACATTCTTTACTAGAAAAAAAAAAAAAACTTTTATTCTTAATTTAAACCAAACCTGTTTTAGGACTAGCATTGAAAAAAATTTAATCAAAATTGACAAATCTAATAATAAATCCTATCTGAATAAACATAGCTACATGCATCAATGATTTTCGAGTAGATACGATAGTGTAATTTAAATATCCTTGTTTGAAGAGCCATGAAGAAGTGACCCTCAGGTAATTCAAATATTTAGAAAAAGTATTGTAAGCAAAGATTCGAAAATAAATCAATTGGAAACAAACAATTTAAGGCTGAGTTGAATTTGTAGAATGAAAAGCTCTATTTTTTTCTGCTTGGCCAAATCTCGGCTTCAACTTGATTATTTTTTCTAAATTCCCTAATCAAAACATGAATTTTAATAGAACTAATCAAAATTTTTTCAAAAATTAACTATCAGTAATTTGACACAGTTTTTTTGTAAATCTTCTAAAATAACAATTAGTACTTTTATTTTATTTTTGAATTAAAATCTATTTTTGATTGAAAATAAGCAGCTATCTTAACAGATACAAGTTTTGAATTTCATAAAAATTGTTCAATTTTTTATTTTTTGACACTGCTAAACTTTAATTAGATTGAAACTGTAAACCATCAAAATTTAATACTCATTTTAATACACTAGAAAAGCATCAATTAAATCAATTGTTTAAAATAAATTTAAGCAATTATTTAATTGATCAAATGGGCTTCTGCGCATTATATCATTTTCTTAAAACCTCTTAATATTTGAGTCTCAAAATACTTTGTAATTATTTTCTTGGAATTTTGTTTCAAAACGAATATTATAAAGTATTTTTTTTAAAGTTTTCAAATTAGAAAAATTTAAAACAGAGTAAATATTTCATTAAGAATAAGTAAAATAAAAGCAAACTTTACTGAGTTTAAAAATCCTTATGAGATTTAATTGGAAAAAATACTTTTTTTTGTAACCTTTCTTTGAAAAGCCATAGGATTCTAATGCATGCTACTTAAGTGTTTTTTATGTGCTTTATTTTTTTATTTGATACAATTATTTGAAATTTGATTTTTTGAAAAAATACAATAAACAGATTTTAGTATTTTCACCTGATTCTGAATTCAAATCAAGAAAATACTCAAAGAGGTGTTTGAACATAAAAGCCAATTAAGAATACCAAAAATCTTGTTTTTATTCGGATTTTAAATAAGAAAGTATTGACAAAATATCTTAACATTAATCAATTGATTGCTGTGTATTAAAAGATCATCTAGATATCAGATCCAATATTTGAAACAGATAATTTTTAAATTTAAAATTTATTAGGATAAACAAAATATTTTTTTAATTTTTTTAATTATAAAATTTTGGGAAAATGATTTTAATATGTGATTATTTTCTATGATTTGAATAAAAATATTTTTGTATGAAATAACAAGACCCTTAAAAAGAAAATATATTTACACGATTCAGATTCATTTTTTAATAAATTTAGCTTAAAAAAAAACAGACACATAAATTTCATGTATATTCATTTCATCTATTTTCAAAAGCTTTAATTTATACAATTTTTTGGGAAATTTCTAAAATGGTTCCATATAAATTATTAATATATTTTTTAAAGAAAAAAATATATAAGTGAATTATACCAAGGCTCACAATAATTGTAGTTTAGGTGAATATATTTGAGTTCAAGAATTTAAGATTTTTTCATAAATCTCTTGATTGCTATATAAATAAAAACTAAGAATTGTACATCCCTCAATTTTTGAAACAACCTAGAGAATATTTTACAAAAAACAAGTTCCATCGCAAAAAACATGATTATTTTCAATCAATAGAAACATATTTTTTTAAAATGAATTATGATCAAAATTTAAAATTTCTTTTAAAAAATTAAACAGCTTGAATAATTTTAATTTTTTATTTAAAATTCGACTCAGCTACTTTAAATTCATAAAAGTTCTGACCTGAAAGAATTTAGATAAAAATTTATTAAAAATTGACGTAAAATTTTTGAGAATAAAAAATTTATTGTGAATGAATTAGTATGTTTATCTTGAACTTTTAATTTGAATTTGAATGTTAAGTTTCAATCGCTGTTTTGTGCTCATTCATTTAAAAGCTAAACACTGAATTAATTTTAAAATCATATTTAACAAAAAAAAAACAAGAAAATAAACACAACTGGATGAAATAGTCAATTTTAAATTATTGCATTTGCATTAGAGAAAATATTCATTTTTTTTTAGCATCGTCATATCTTTCATCATTTGTTCGTCATAATTCTTTTTTCTCAGAGTTTTAACTAAAACAAATTTTGAATTTGTTGCACGATTTAAAATCGTATTCATCATTAAAAAATTTTGATAGTTTATAGTCATGATTTGTTACAAAATTTTGTTTGTTTTGATTGCCATTGTAATAGGACAGTATCAATGTGAAAAACCAATCGAAGACCTTTTGCTCGAGGAATATCATGATTATACCAGTCTTAAAAAACTCTTAGACACATTTCAAAAGTCATTCAGCAATATTTCAAAGCTATTTTCCATTGGAAAAACTGCTGAAAATAGAGATTTGCTTGTTTTTCAGATAACAGATGAAATAAACAGAATTGAGCCAGGTGAGCCAAGTGTGAAACTGTTAGCCAATATTAACGGTGATGAAGCAATAGGCCGAGAAATGCTTGTCAATTTAATCTATCATCTTTTGATCAATTATGGAAATGATGAAAAAATAACTCATTTAATCAATAATACTAATATTTTTATACTTCCATCAGCTAATCCAGATGGTTTCGAAAAATTAAAAACCAAAAAGTTCAATTGCAACATGGACTCAGACTTAAATTTACAAAAAAATGAACTCGAATTCAATTTTCCTGATATACTTGATACAAATATTACTTCGGAAACTTTGTTTGATGGCCGTGAGACAGAAACAATATCTTTGATGAATTGGATACTTGATAACAAATTTGTTCTAAGTGGAAATTTACAACAGTCAGTACCTTCAAAATTGCATTTTGGCAAAGACAACGCTCTATTCGATCACTTAAGCACCAAATTTATGACAAATAGACCAAGGTCAAATGAAACTAAATCTTGTTCAAGTCTAAGATCCAAAAACACTACTGGATCAATGCAAGATTTCAACTATTTTTTTTCAAATACGTTTGAAATTAATCTTAATTTAGCTTGCTGTAAGTATCCTAATCCAGAAAAATTAATAACAGAATGGGAGAATAGTCGAGGAGCACTTATTGATTTTATATCTCATGTACATATTGGTATCAAAGGTTTTGTGACCGATTTTTCCGACTCTTCTTATTTAAATGATAAAGGAGTGTTTGGTACTCCCATTGAAAACGCTATAGTAGACATAGCTCTATTAGATCATAATGTAACAACGAGTGTTAATGGGGATTATTGGCGACTTCTTCTACCTGGTACATATAAAGTCACCGCTTCAGCCAAAGGCTTCAAATCAGAGACAAAATTGGTTGATGTTGTCGAAAATCATGTCACAGTTCTTAATTTTACTTTAAAACGCCAAAATCAAGAAATAATTCCCAACATGTTTGCCAGTGTTAAAAATGACATAGATATTTTAGTCTCTCAAATTGATCTATTAGCAAATGTGGAAAAGCGTGACTCACTTTTAGCCACAGCCAATCAACCAGATGATTTGATACATCACAATTTCAATGAACTAGAAAAATTTATGATAGATATTGAGAAAAAATGTCCATCTATAGCCAGCTTTTATTCGTTTGGTAAAAGTGTAAATGGTTCTAATCTATATGCAATGATAATTAGTGATAATGCGCGAGTTCATGAGCAGGGTGAGCCTGAAGTCAGATTTATTGGTAACATGCATGGAGACGAAATACTGGGTCGAGAAATTTTGATTCAACTAATAGAGTTTTTGTGCGAGAATTACGACAAAAATGAACTAGTCAAAAGACTAATTGACACTACTCGCATCCATGTTGCTCCTAGTGTAAATCCAGACGGATACGCTAGAGGAAGTGCATTAAATACAAATAATGTTGACCTTGATGCAAATTTTCCTTCATTGTTCAAAGCAAAATCGCAGCCAAATTTTAATGCCAAAAGCAATGTAGACAAAATAATTGAAGCACTAGGCGCCAAAGACGTGATTGATCAAAAAATTCAACCAGAAACTGAATCGATTATTTCATGGTCAAGAGAGCATCCATTTGTGATATCAGCTAGTCTTCATAGCGGCTCTTTAGTTGTCAGCTATCCTTTTGATGACAACAAAGAGGCAGAAACACAAGATACTCCAACAGCTGACGATGAAACTTTCAAAATGTTGGCTAAAGCTTACTCGATTGTTCATCCTAAAATGAGCTTTGGATACAAGCCATGTCAACCAAATGAAAAATTTGCAAATGGAATTACAAATGGTGCGGCATGGCGTCCCATACGAGGTTCATTGCAAGATTGGGCATATTTAAATACTAATGACATGTTGGTTAATATTGAAATGAGCTGTGAGAAATTTATTGATCAGCCCAAATTAAAAGGATATTGGGAAGAAAACTTATATCCTTTGCTATCTTTTATTGGACAGGTTTAAATGACATTTATTTTTGAAAAAAATTAATCTTAAAATTTTATTAAATTCAGGTTCATAAAGGAATAAAAGGGATCGTAAGAGACCAAAAGACAAAGCTTCCCATTCAAAATGCAATCATTACAATAGAAGACAATGATCATAATGTATCAACTTTTCGACATGGTGACTATTGGCGTTTGTTGACTCCTGGACATTATTATTTAATTGCCTCTCATCCAAAGTAGATTAAAATAAAATTAAAATTTCATTCAACTCAATTTTATTGATAAAAGGTATGAGCCAAAAAGAGTGAAAGTTCAAGTTGGTTCTAAATCAGCAACTATAGTGAATTTTGAACTTAATCCTAAAGGAATAAATTATGACCAAATTGTTGATGATGTCATAACTGTTATATCAACAAATAGCTATGCTTATTTATTCACAGGCCTATTTGTTATTTTCCTAATAATTCTCATAATTGTAATGATTGTCAAGGCCTCCAATCGTTACTCTAGAACATCTTTAGTTACAAATATGTATTCCAGACTTGACCAAGAAGATAATCGAAAGCTTCTTTTTACCGAAGACGACGATGAATTTGGACCAGATGATAAAATTTTTGTTCGTTAGAATTATTTGATAAAAATTTTTTTTTAAACTAAAATATCAAAATTATAAATGTAAAATTTATTTTAGTTATTTAAATCGTATTTCTAGGATAATATCAGTTTTTTTTTTTTTTACATTCAGAATTTTTCAAAAAATAATCGTTTCGATTTTATTCTTTTTTAATTTAATAAAATTTAATAAAAATAAAATTTTTATTCAAAATCAATAATGAAATTAGTTGCATTCTGATTAGTAAGTAGTTTTAGCATTTTTAAAAGATAAAGCTAATTAATTTTTCTAAAAATGAAAAGAATTTAAAAAATATAAAAACAAAAAAGCAAAATTTATTAAAAGTTTGATTTATTAGTAAATTTCTAAAAATATCTCAAGTCTTAATTTTCTTAATTTTTTAACTAGCTAATAAAGCTTGATTTAAATTATACTGAACCATGATTTTAGTCGATAAACTATTCGTTTTCATCTTGCTTTATTCATTTGTTAAGGCTGGAAAAGTGATAAAGCTCTAATCTTCAAAATTTAATAGTTTTCTTTATTAATAAAACCGGGGTTTTGTGAAATTTGGTACAAAATAAATAAATAGAACAAAAAATAATGTTAAAAAATATTTAAAGGTTTTTAAAAATTTTCTAAATGCAACATACAATATTTATTATTCAGCAATATTTATTTAATCTTAATTCCATATTCCTAAATTAATTTGGTATTACTTAAAATTTAAATCAGTAAATGAAAAAACAACACAGGATGTAAATCACTAAAAATTAAAAAAGGTCTACTTTTTCAATATTTCCAATATTTGTGCATATTTGAATTTAACTTTACAACTTTTTTTCTATGTAAACAAAATCAAAAATAATTTTGAAAAAATTAAAAAAAAGATAAAAAATTCCAAGTTCATTCATTAACAAGTTCAAAGACGATTCAGAAGGTCCAGCTATTATTAGTCTAGCATTAATTTTGTAATTTTTTAATTTTTAAACCCAAAATTTAAAGTACAATATTATGGCTTTAATTTTTGAATATGACTTGAGACCCTGTCGAATGCTGAACTATACAAAAAAAAACAAATTCATAGCCACTAAGTCAATGCATTAAGAACAAAAGATTCTAATGGCTTAGGCATGTACTTAGAATGAAATAAAAAAGAATACCAAAAAGGACCTTCAATGGACACCACAAGGACGACGTAAGATAGGAAGACCAGCAGTAACATGGAGGTCAACAATCACGAAAAAGTTCATCGAAATGGGAATGACATGGGAAGAAGCAAAGGTGAAGGCGAAAGATAGACTTGAGTGGAAATCAAAAGTAATGACTTTATAATCCTCAAGGAGTTAATAAGAAAAAAAAATTTTTGAATAAAATTTATTGTTTGATTAATCCTAAATAAATATTATATTTGATATTGCTCCCAAACCATTTTAAATAAAAATCCTTTAAAAGCTTTTATAAAACTGAAAAATGCATATTCTGATTGTTTTTTGTTTTAATTTTGAGCTAATTTTATTAAGTATTTAATTGTGATTTTTTTGGAGGAATTTTAGCTAACAAAAAATTGGTTTGCCTAAAATTGGCTAAACTAGTTTTGGTTAGTTTGACCCAATTTTTTTTTAAACGACATCAAAGTTAAGAGAAAATTTAGAGTCAAATCAAGTTTTTATATTAAGTAATGGATTTTCTGTGTTACTAAATGATACTTCGGATTTTGTACAAAAATTTAATCCATTCGGTTTATTGTTATGTAATAATGAACAAGGAGATAATTTTGCTTTTGCATTTAAATGTGTACAAGAAAGTGTTTATTTACTTTCTGAGAGTTTTAATTGCAGATTAATTGAATGCTAGTCTAAACGGATTTCTTACTACTTTTGAAGTGGAAAATTATAAACGAGTGAACTGTTGAGCCCATGTTCAGCGCTCCATAGATAAATACCGTATTTGAATTAAAAATTAGAACTTTTTCGCAATTATAAAGACTGATATCTATATAAGAAATTAAAGAAATTCAAGCATAAGATTCGTGATGTTTTTATTAAATCAGCCAAGTTAGCTATCCGGAATCTCTTTATGATGGAGTTGAAATTATAGATTTTCCAGATTATTTCAAAACGGCAAAATGAAAATAATTTTACATTTTTACATTCTCACATTTTCATATTTTTAGATTTTTCAGAAAATTAAAAAAACTCTCTCAAATTTTCTTAAAAATCTAAAAATATGAAAATGTAAAAATGTAAAATTATTTTCATTTTGCCTTCAAAACTTATTAAATATGGTTGCAAAAGTTTTGATGAATTGATTAAATATGAAACTGGGTTTTGGTCTTTAGTGATAAGTGATGACTTAGATAAAGATAATTGATTAGATTCTGGCAAAATAGTTTGTGACTGTCCAAGTTTTTAAAAGTATTAAACATGTAAACATTGTGTTATTTGACTGCAAAACAAAAATTGATTATAAAGAGGATAAGAAAATGACGTTTTGCTAATGTAGATAAAGCCTTAATGAGATAATATTTTTTTATTTGTTGAATTTTTTTATGAATATTTAAGCTTTTTAATTCATAAATTCGAATTTTTAAATGATTAATTATCAATTTTTTGAAAATAAAATGATATGCTGATAGATTACGTAATTTTCTGTAAAAATAAAATTTATTTGCTAATATTTTGAACATTTTTGCAGATAAAATTTTGATGATAACTCTATATTTATTTTCTGAATCTCGTTGAATTTAATTATAATAGTATGTCTTAGTAAAATAACAACTTTATTTAGAATTGCAAAATTTACTTAAAAAATTTAAAGAATGAAACTTTAAAAAAAATTTATGAATTTTAAAATAGATGAACTCTTCTTATTTTCTAAGTAGAATTTCAAATCTTTTAACATGGAAGAAGAAACAAAAATTGCTGTCACTCATAAAAACTTTGGCTCCAAATATTCATAAATTTTTTTTTGCTAATTCTTTGATTCTTTTTGATTAAAAGTTATTTTAAGAAAAGAAATTATCTAATTGTTGACGAGAAAAAAAACAGCTTGGGATTCTTAGAAACAATAATTACATCTTTGTCTATCTGATTTTATTCTTTTTTATAAATTTTGATTTTATGTAAATTTATATTAGAAGCACACAATTTATAATTATTTATGCTATAAACTTTTAATTTTTGTTGACGTATTCGAATTTTTTTAAATCAAATATATTCAAATTGAATTCACAATATTTAACTGATTCTATAGGCTTTTATTCGAAATCTTTTTTAATTCTAAAATTTGTGAAAAATAAAAAAATATCAATTCATTCAATTTTAGATATTATGTTTTATTATGTAATTTTTGTCTTGTTCTTATCACTTCAAACAATTTTTTGCTCAATTGAAAAACGAATCTCTTCCGATGATGTTCCTATCAGCGAATTGCTAGTATCACAATACCACAACTATGAAAAAATGAAGCAAATTTTGGAAAATTTTCAAAAGTCTTATCCACATATATCCAAGGTTTATTCAATTGGTAAGTCGGTTGAGAATCGAGATCTCCTAGTGTTTCAAATAAGTGACCATATTGACCGGATTGAACCCGGCGAGCCAATGTTTAAATATGTGGGAAATATACATGGAGATGAAACAATAGGCCGAGAAATATTGATCTCTCTAATTTACCATTTATTAAGCAACTATGGAAAAGACGAGAAAATTACTAATCTTATTAATTCGACTAATATTTACATTATGCCGTCAGCTAATCCGGATGGATTTGAAAAAGTTAAAGAAGGCAGCTGTGATTTTTCAAACGGACGACACAATGCACACAATATAGATTTGAATAGAAATTTTCCAGATCAATTTGATCCAAGAGTAAACTCGAAAAACATGTTTCACAATCGAGAGCCAGAGACTGTAGCATTAATGAATTGGATATTGAATAATAAGTTTGTTTTGAGCGCGAACTTACATGGTGGTGCATTGGTAGCTAGCTATCCATTTGATGATTCTAAATTACACAAAATGTCCGGTTTGTACAGTACCTCACCTGATGACAAAGTTTTCCGTCATTTGGCGTTAGCTTATTCAAAAAATCACAAGACAATGCACAAAGGACAAGCGTGTGGTGATAATTTTAGGAATGGCATTACAAATGGTGCTGAATGGTATGATGTTCCAGGTGGCATGCAAGATTTTAATTATATTCATTCAAACTGTTTTGAAATAACTCTTGAATTGTCTTGCTGTAAATATCCACTAGCCAAAAATTTAAAAACTGAATGGGAAAATAATAGAGAGGCGCTTATAAATTACATGGCTCAAGTTCATATGGGTGTAAAAGGGTTTGTGAGTGATATTTCTGATGCAGAATACCTAAATTCAGATCAAATATACGGAACTCCATTAAAAAATGCCATTATTACTGTTCAGGGAATTCAATATAATGTAACTACTAGTAATTATGGTGACTATTGGAGGCTTCTTACTCCTGGTACTTATAATTTAACAGCCTATGCCAACGGATATATACCAGAAACTAAACAAGTTGAAGTAAATGAAAATGGAGCTGTTGTTCTAAATTTTACACTAAAAAAAGAGTCATTAGATGATAAAAAACTAACCCAAGTAGATCTAGAAAATTTAGTTAACAAGATCAATCTTTTAACAAGTCCTTCAGAGCGAAGTTCTCTACTCGATGATGCTATCGAGCCAGAGAAATTTATTCATCATAATCACGAGGAACTACTTGACTTTATGAAAAAAATAAACAAAAAATTTCCTCACATTACAAAATTTTATAAATTTGGAAAGAGTGTTAACGACCAAAGTTTATATGCGATGATTATTAGTGATAATCCTTCAGTTCACGAACAAGGTGAACCTGAATTTAAGTATGTAGCCAATATTCATGGTGATGAAGTTTTGGGTCGAGAGCTATTGATAAATTTAATTGAATATTTATGCGAAAATTATGGTCGAAATGATCTAATTACTAGTTTGATAGATGCAACAAGAATTCACATTGTTCCGACAGTAAATCCAGATGGGTATGCCAGAGCTAGAAAGCATCATTCAGATGGAAGATTAAATGAAAATAAAGTAGATTTGAACAGAAATTTTCCATCACCATTTAAAAAAAAGGAAAAAATGGAACCAGAAACCAAGGCAATTATCGAATGGTCAAAATACATTCCGTTTGTATTATCAGCTAATTTACACAGTGGTGCTATGGTTGTAAATTATCCTTATGATGATAATCCGAGTGCAGATAATGTAAATTCACCATCTCCAGATGATCCTGTTTTTGTTATGATTTCTAAATCATATTCCATGGTATGTAAAATATGTAAAAATTTAAAATTACTAATTTTTTTTTAATTAAGGCTCATTCTAAAATGTTTAGCAATATCCGTTGTAGATCAGGCGACAGTTTTCCAGGAGGCATTACAAATGGTGCTGATTGGTACGTAGCTAGAGGATCAATGCAAGATTGGCATTATTTTGAAACCAATGATTTTGAGGTTACAATTGAACTAAGTTGTGAAAAATGGATAGATGAAGTTAAATTAGAAAAATATTGGAACGATAACAAATATGCTCTTATTTCTTACCTTGGTCAAGTTCACAAAGGTGTGCGCGGTCTTGTGTTGGATGATTTTTCTCAAAAGCCAATTTCAAATGCAGTTGTTCAAATAGTTGGAATAGGCCACAACTTAACCACTTATGATCATGGAGACTTTTGGCGTTTGCTTACTCCTGGAAATTATTCACTAATTATCAGTCATCCAAAGTATTTTAAAAATTATCTCTTAAAAAAAAAATTTAAATCAAAAATTAAGCTATGAAAAGAAACGTGTCGAGTTTAAAGTTGGAAAATCTGCAGCAACATTTCTAAAAATCTTTTTAAAACAAAATATAGGAAAATTTGAAAAGTTGACTGAAGTTGTTCAAAGAAATAATAAAACTTTGCTTATAAGCGGCATAGTCTTATTAGTTATATCGTTTACTTTATTAACGTTGGGATTTTATCATAGACGACGACAATCTAATTTTGATAAGCGTCGAAGATTTAGACTTGGGAATGCTAACTTTGGAATACCAGGTTTAGGCCAGTATGATCAATTGGTGAGCTCAGAAGACGAAGAAGAAATTTTAACCACATCATTTAGCTCCAAGAAGTCAAGTTTTAAAACAGGAAGTAGTGAGAATAGTAAAAAATTTTTGTTTACTGATGATGAAAATGAAGAAGATGAAGATAAATTATTTATACAAAAATAAATATTTTACCGTCCTAATAAAAATAGCTTATCATCTATGCAGTATTTAAATATTAAGACTTTTTTTAAATTTTTTATTTTTAAATGAAGATATTTGTAAATATTTTATATAATTAGATCTGACTAGATATTTTAAAACCTATATTTTAATATCTAATTTAATTTATTTAACTTTTTAATTTGCAGACAATAAAATTTTAGGTGATTTGATTGAATTTAGTATTTCGATTTAATGTATTTTAATCAAAAATAGCAACAGAATCTAGATTCATAGCCAATAACAGACTTAAAAAGTCAACTAAAACCGACCTCATCAAATTTTTCTTAATAATAAAAAATTTTCTTAATAAGATATTCAGTGAACATTAGAAAAATTGAAAAATTAAAAAAAAATAAGATTCTAAAAAACAAAAAATCATTTTTATTGGTATTTTTATGCAGTATCACGGTATTCAAAGGAAGATAAGATTGATTGAATTAAGATTGAATTTAGTGAAATCTGATAAACAAACCGAAATATATAAAAATGTGGTTAATGAAAAATTTAGAATCTTGTTATCAACTTAACTTTTTGTTCTTTATTTATTTTATATCTAAATCATTTCAAAAAGTATTATTTAAAGTAAACTGTAAACATTTTAAAAGGATTAATGAAAATCAAATTTACTAAAGCTAATCATTAAATCAAGCATATTTTGGATGTTAAGTTAAATTAAAAAATTTTTGCTTCACTATAATTTATTTCAATAAAAATTCAAAAATAGCATAATTTTTAAATTAAAATTAAAAGAGTAGGATAATAATCCCTAATTAAATTTTCTGAATATTGAGAATCGGGAATGATGTTTAATTCAAGATTATCTTAGACTTGTTTTTGTTCTTCTTCATATGTTAAGTTCTTCAACAAATTTTTCTTTGCGTTTTCTATTTCAAAGAAAATCTAAATAAACTTGCTGTTAATACAATTGGGAAATTTTGGTTAAAAAATTTGGTCAGCCAACTTTGCGGTCCAAAATTTTGGTCAAATTTGCCGGCTTTTATTACCTTTCGTCTAGGAAGCCTGTTGAATTTAAACGATTAACCAAAATATCAGCATACTAGATTTTACTTGCGTCATTGACAACACCTCAAAAATCTGATCAATATCGAAATAAATTTTAAAAAATAGAGTAAATAATAATTTTATTCTATTAGATGCTTTATAATAAAAAGAAAGACTTTTTTATATTAAATTATAGGTTTCATCTTTAAATTTATTAACAATACTTAAAATTTTCAAATCAAGACAGACAATTTTATTTAATTTCCCCATACTTGTTTTTCTCATAAGTATTTTGTTGAAATTTTCACACATTAAAATCAATTTTTTTTTCAAATTAATTACTTGTTGATTCTGGGTGAGTTTATTTTTTCTTAGGAAAAATGCTTCGGCAAATATTAATTCAATCAATCTGTTTACTTTATTGATTAAATCAAACGAAAAATCAATTACTTGTTCGATTAAATTTTTAAATTTTTTTTTTTCAATTCCAAAATATTGAACAAGAAATTCGCACAATTTTGACGAATTTTTATTATCGACAATTTCATTTGTAAGATTGACTTTTTGATTCAAATTATGAATCAAACGTATGCTTATTGATATGCAATAATTATAATGATCGATCATAGGTTTCATTATTTTTTGTTCCCACTCGGTTAAACTCATTGAAAAATCGTCTACAAAATAGCAATTGCTGTGCTTAGTTGAAAGCTTTTGTAGACAGTTCCAACAAAACTGAACACCACAAATACAGCGCATATCCATACAACCACCATTTTTTTCAATGAAAATCTTGCATCCTGGACAAAACTTTCCTTTGACGACAGCTTGATTGCAACTAGTATCTTGTTCTGTTCGAAAAAAATTCAAGTAAAATTGATAAGTTTCACACTTGACTGGAAAATGAGATTCACTTTTGCATTCCATGCAAAATGCATAACCGCAAATACATCTGGGATTTTTGAAGCTACAAGTTTTTTCAAAATAATTTCCACATTTCTTGGGGCACTTTAAATAACTACTTTCCATAGCCTCTTTTAAATAGTTTTTGAATTTAAATTTTGGTAAAATTAATTTTAAAAAATCTAATTCTAATTTTTCATCACAGTCATTAAAACAGCATCTAAATTCCGAACAAAACAAAGCATAGTTTTGCCAACAACTTTTGCAGCACCCATGATTGCATGAGATCAAAACGAGTTTAAGCCTGGGATTTTTGTAGCATATTAGACATTCCGAATTTGATAATACTTGTCGAAATGAATAATTAACTTGTTCTTGATGAGAGTAAAATAAATGCTTCGGTTGAGAGCAAATTGGATCTTCGTAAGTTTTGAAAGAAAGTTGGTCTTTTCTAATTGACTCAATAATATTCTTTAGATTTGATACCATTTTTTTGAAAAATTCATTTGCAGTTTGACTATGTTTATTTTCTTTAATAATTAAAAAATCTTGATCTAATTTTATTTTCCGTTTTGCTTTGGTCTTTAAAGTTTTTATTATATGATCATCGTAATTTTTTTTATATGTTAAATGCGCAAATTTGAATTCCCGTTTATAGTATGCTCTATCATTCCTATTTGGAATATGTTCTTTTCTAAAATAAAACTTTTGAAATTCTTCATGTGTTCCAGATTTATTGACTGAGATTGATAAAGTTTTACAATTTTTAAAACTATTAATAATTTTAATCTTTCCGTATTCAGGATCATTCTTGATACACTCTTTTAAATAATTCTTTGTTTCCCAATTTTTTTTTTTATTAAGATTCAAAGAAATCACTTGACTATCCTGTTCAAACAAACATTTTTCCTCAAAATTTCTTGTTTGTTTTTTGAATTTTTTTTTTGACCAAGTCGGTCTTAACGATTTGACATCATAGTAAATCGAAGAAAATATGTCCATGAAAAATACGATAATTTTTTTTTTGCTTTAACTAATTTATTTTATTTTAAATTTTAGTTAAAGCTTTCTCTTTTTAAATTTAAAGAAAAATTTCACAACATATTTAGTTGTTGTCTAATAAATTCAATCTAGAAATTTTTTATTAAAATTTATTATTAAGAATAAATTTCACAATTTTAAGTAAATCTCATTTCATTTTAATTTAGTTCTAATCATTCCTTTACAAGAGAGTCACGACAAGTTGCAACAAATTGATAAACGCAAGGAGTTTGAATAGCTTTAAAGCAAAACTCAACGTCTGCATAGTGCCAAATTTTGATAACAGTTCATGCACTGGGTTTAAGTATTAATTATTGGCATTATTGACTTTTTAAGAACAAACTATAGATGAAATATCAGAAACTAAAAAAAATATTTAAAAATGAATTTAAGGAAGCGGTTGACTCAATCACATCTGAAGTTCGTAAGGCTGAAATTGACAAAGGCACCTACTGCAATAAATAATAAAATTTTAATTAAATTAATATTTGATAAGATTTCAATTTTTTTCTAAAAAGAGCCAGTTTTTAGCATTATATTTTATTTTTAAGATTACTCCATAGCTTTTTATATGATCTAATGCATATTTTGCTTTAATTTAAGAGCAAAAAGCATGCTTTTAAAGTCAAACATTGGTTTTTATTGACTTATCCGTTCTACATGGTGTTGTTCTTTATGTATCATTAAGATATAAACATTATAGCCTTCTGTGTAGAACAGACAACCTTAACCTTGTCAGACTAAATTCGGTTTGGATACTTTTATCCATTAGAAAGTTATCTGAATAAAACGTAAAAAAGATCGTTTTTTGACTTTTTGAAAAATTAGTTAAATATTTAAGTTTTTTGCAATAACTGTTGAAATAACAGTCCGAAATTCTAATCATTCAACTAAAAAATTTCTTTTTTTGGGCTTTCATCAATGCAGATAAACTATTTCTTTTTACAATACATAAAATTGCTTGAATTAAAATTTAGATAGTGCCGTTACTATGCACAACGCGAACTTTAAGATTTCTTTTTGTACCAATTTTAGTTTAGTTTATTGAAAAAATATAAATGGCACATTTACTGACACACACCGTTTTTTACAGAACTATGTCAGTGAATTACTTTGTATATAAATTTTTTTTTTTAAGAATTAAGAAAAAAGGAAAGAAAGGATAGTCGAGTCTATTTTGATGGTATTTAGTGTTGTTTTACATCTTCTCATGTGTCTTCTCAATTTTTATAAATACTGATAATAGTAAACTAAAAATGAAATTAAGTGAATTCTTTTAAAAAAATTTAAGTTTGTAATTTTATTAATTTATTCTTGATTAATATGATTATCTTCCAATATCAGTTTAGACGGTTTAAATTTGAAGTTAGCAATGCAAATGAAATATAAAGCAACAAAAAGAACAAATGCTGCTGAATATCCAAAAGAGTCTGCAAAAAGCGATATTACAGGCTGAAACAATAGCTTTCCAAATACTTCACAAGTGGCTATAAGCGAAAAATGTGAAGCTTGAATATTCTTGGGTGCCATAAATGATATTTCCATCATTAATGTAAATGTGAATGTAGTTAGCATTCCAGAAAAAAAAAGCTGCACCTGAACCAAAAACATTAAAGCATCTTTGATTAAAACAATTTAAGAAATTCTTTTATAGTTTAGTTTAATTTAAATTACAAAATATTTGGTCATCGAACGGATATGTATCTTGAATTTTCTGATAGTTGCTTTCATTTGAAATAATCAAACAGGCAATAAATATTATTGGAACCAAACGTATATAAATGATATACTCTAGCCACTTCAAAGAAGACACTCTTAAATAAGAAGCAAAGATACAAATAAAATTCTAAATTTTAAAAATGTTTACTTTTTACTTGTTTTTTTTAGAATTATTCCGCCTAGAAATGATCCAATTATACTTAAAGACTGTCCCGAAATTCCTGTCCAGAATCCAATTTTGGCTGAAGAAACTTTTCTATCATGTAAATAAATCGGAAGCAAATTTAGAGAAGATTGCTCTCCTATCAAAAAAAACATTATCACAATTCTTTTTTTTATTTTCTAAAAATATTCTTACCTAGTTTATAGATTAAAACAAAAACACAAATCCAATAAGTTGCTGGTGAATTATGAATCAAAGTGATTCTTTTTTTGAGGGGCAATTGGTTTTCCTCTTGATGATCTAATTTATTAGACTGATGTGAATTGTCTATTTCTGTATTAAAAAGCGAAAATTTTAAAAGTAGCAAACTAAGCATGTAAACACTTCCAATTAATAAGAATGTCTGAGAAATTGTAGTATAATCCATTAAAAATACCAGAAATCCCCCACTAAACAATGTTCCTAATTTAAAGCCCCCTACTTGAATAGTATTCCCAATACCTAAGTCTTCTTTTTTCAATGCATTCATGGCGAACCAATCAACACAAATATCCTGGGTTGCCGATGCCGTATTTAATATCAATAGTAAGATAGCTAACTCGGCAAAATTAGTGAAAAACATTCCGATAAAAGATCCTATCGATAGGATAATTAGACTTGTTTGGAGCCAAAAACGTTTAGTTTTATGAACATCGACGATTAAAGCTGCTATCAAAAATTTACATACCCAAGGAATTAGAAGAAGCTTGTATAGTCCAAGTGAAGTTATTGAGACACCTTGTTTACGCATAACAAGTGGTAAATATCTTGATTGAAAACCGTATGGCATTGCTTGAATAAAATAGAGCACAAACAAAGATACAAAATTTATAAAATCAATTTTATTTTTAATCATTTTTTTTTAAATCTAAAATTAAAATTTTAACATTTTATAATAATTTGAAAATTTTATTCATGTATTTGACGAAAAAATAAATTGTAAAATTTTCCCTTAAATGGTGAACTCATTTCTTTTGGTGATATGTCAATATTTTCGAAGCCTTTGTCATGTCCATGTTTAATTAGATTAGAAATTGTTTTAGTTATATTATTTTCACTGTATTTAGAGAGAAAATCTATATCGATCCATTCACAAGCTTTTACTTCATCTTTACAGTGATCAATTTCAAAAGTATGCGGTTCCAGACGACAAATTACGTACAGATCGGATCTTCCATGTGCCGTTGGATAATTATGTTGCTGCCGAAAAGCGATAACTGAGCAAAATTCTAAACCATAAAAATTTTTTCTTTTATTTTTATTGTTTATATTGTATTTATTAACTTGTTTTTATTCCTGTTTCTTCAAAAACTTCTCGTACAGCAGTATCTTGTATATTTTCACCCAAATCAGCTTTTTGAATTTTTATTTGAGTTTTTTTCTTAGATAATTTTTTACAAATTACCAGACCCGCCAGGAAGCTTCCAGAAATCTTTAACCATTATCCTATCTTTGATGCACAAAATTTGCCTTGTGTCAAATCGATAAACAGCGCCTTTTATAAAATTTAACTAAAAAAATTTTACAAATATTAACTAATTCAACCAGCAACTCCCATTTGATGGGTAGCAAACATGGGTATTTTAGATGGTCTGTCTTCAGGTAGCCATTTATAAAGCACTGCTTCATTTTCTTCAGCATGATGATATTTAAAATCATATTTAGCTAAGATTACAGCTAAATGAGACAAATTGATGGGTAGATAATACCAAACTGAAGATCTTTTTTCATTTTTCCATACATTCAGTGAGTCTTTAAAATTAAAAAATCATTAATTTGTTCATTATTTAAAAAATATTACTGATTAAGATATTTTCAAATTTATCAGTGTTTGAATCTATTTGTTTAATTACTTTATCAACATCATTCGATCGAATGTGAATGTCATTAAATTTGCTTACAGTGAAATTAAATTTTGGTTCATCAGAATATTTTCTATTCTGAAAAGCTAAATTTGTGATGCTTGATAAACCTGAAGCATTTTTTTTATAATTTAAAAAATTTAAAAATTTTATCAAACTCATTTTGATTTACTATAGTTTTCAAAAAAAAATTATGCTAGAATTTTTCTTTTAAATTTTTTGTTATTATTTTTGATACGTCAAAAATAAGCAAACAATTTTGCATTTTTAATTGAAAACGAGAACAAATGATGTTCTAAGATTTAGTCAGATGGTTTTTAGAAATTTCAGATTTTTTTCCTAACGTTAGTCTAAAACTATTTTTGGTAGAATATAAAAGAATTTTTTAATTTCCATCTAAAAATTTTAAATTTGAATTTTTAAATTATTTATTAATTAATAAAATAATCAAAAAATTTCTATTTAGTTGTAATTTTATTCTTTTTGGTTACTTAAATGCTAAATGCTCCTTCAGATTAAAAAAAAATATATATAATCAAAATAAAATAAAAATAAAAAAATAAGAATAAAATGTAGTAAGTATAATTTAGAAAGGAAAATGATATTAAAATAGATAAATAAAATAAGGAGTAAGAGGATGTTTAATTATCTGATATTATTAAACTCTAAAAATTTTTTTTATATATAGTGTTAATTATACCTAGTTAATTAATAAAATTATCTAGCATTTTAATTTTTTTTTCAATCAATTTGTCAATTAATTCTATTAGTTATTAATTTTATCTAGGTGTTAGCTTTATTATTTAGTAAATATTTTTTTTATATAGTACATTTAAGCCATTTTATCTAGTAAGCTAATCTTTTAGTATAGTATACATTAATTATGTTGTTAAGTTTTTACCTAAAAAATTTTTATATCATTATTCTAATATTTATTTTACATTCTTTTTTTGTTGCTGAACCAAAAATTAAAAAGTAATTTATATTTTAAAATAAAATTTTATTTTAATTTCATTAACACTAGAAGCTTGCTTGGTGAATAAGACTGATAACTGGATTTTAATAATATCATACACTATCTGATCAAAAATGTGACTATTTTATATCAAATCTAAGTCAAAAGTAAGACTAATCTAATAATTTACGTGACATTTTTTGCTCAGGCAAAGTTAATCAAACAAATTAAAATTTATTTTTTGTTTTATTTTTTATGTAATATTAAAAGAAATAAATCAAATTATTTTTCAAATTAGCATAAATTAATCACCGATATGATCAAGTTTTGTTTGAAAATAAATCTTATTCACAAAAAAAAAAAAACTTTTAACTGAATCAAAAAAGATCAAAGGTCAAACCCAATAGAGGGATGATTGAGCTCATTTATTTAAAAGAAATAAAATACAATAAAAAACAATTAAAATATTAAGTTCCTGAGGTTTATATCAAAGTTACAAAAAATAGTACAAAATTTTATAAAAATTAAAATAATTTTATTGCTAATTCTACGCTTAAAAAATGAAAAATTAAACTGAAGATCATCAATAAGGAATTGGTTAATAAAATTTGAAAAAAATAAAATATATAATCAAATGTTTCTACAATATAATTTTAAATTTTTCTTTCGAAATTTAATAATTTTTTTAATTAATTATGGTTTAAATTTAAGAGGCGAAAATAGTAAACACTAAAATAACTTAAGTGTGTCAAAATATTTATAATAATTTTTCTATCTTGGATTTATTCATTTATTAACTTTTTATCTAAAATCTAAAATATGAGACAAAAAATAAGACAATAGTAATAAATTTGTATTTGTGTATCAAACAAGCTTTAATTCATTTAATAGATTTGCTTATTTGAAAACCTAGTTTTTGTACTTGCATTAAATTTGAAAAAATTGCGAACTAAATTAAATTTCCAAAAACGAAAAGAATTCTTAATAATAAATTATCAAAACCAAACTCAAAAAGAAGTAAACGAATCGAAATAAATAATATTACCAACAAATTTTAAATTGGTTGTTTACGAAATTTGAAATAAAAATCATCATATTCAAGTATAAAAGTTTTTTCGAAATTATTTGTTTAACAAGTCTAAATAGATACAATCAAACTTGCAACACTCAAATTAATTTACCTAAGCTTTTATATAGATTTTGGTTTTTTTTTTTAAATAAAAAAAAATAAAAAATTAATTTCGGAATACGATAATGGATATAGAACAAACTGAGGACAAGGATAATGATATAAAATTAAATCCTCAAATATTTGAATTGGTTGAGCATCTGCAGTTAGAAAATGTCAATTTAATTTATGAAAATTGTGCTCATTTGGAATCAAGAAATTCACGGAATTCGATTGAAAGCATTTGTTCCAATTTATATGACGAAACATGGAAAAATTTTCAACATCTCAACAAAATTTACTCCACTGAGGTAAAATAATTTTTTTGAAAAATGATTAAATACCATATTTTTTTTAAACTTTCAACATAAAAATGACATACAAACTTTTCTATATTTCACTGTATTTTTTAAAATTTAATCTTCGAATTCTACTTTTTGATAATTGAGTAAATTTTTTTTAAAGAATATATAAATTAAAGAATAACAGTGATTTAAATTCAATGAATTCATTTAAAGCTAATTTTCTTTTTCTCTCAATGAACGGATGCTAAGTAAGTTGAAAGATGTGAAAATTTTTTTTTTAAGTTTTCACAAAAATTAATGACAAATTCAGTTTTTCAGGTTCTTCTTTTTTCTTAAAAAAAGTTTCTAAAATCATGTAATTTAACAAAAATTTTTCAAGAATTATTTATATTTTATGAGTTAATTAAGTCTTTAAAGGTATTAAATGGTAATTTCAAAAAAGGCTTAACAGCATTTTTAATAGTGTTACAAAATTTTTTTTTTACTTTTTCTGTTATATTGATATATGTTAATATTTCAAAAAACAGATATAACAGCAATCTTTCTTGGAAGATAAAATAAAATGTTTTGCTTTTTGGCTACATATCTTTTAAATGAATAAAAAAAAAGTATTTATAAATAGAATTAATTTTATTTTATATTATTTTCATTGTTATTAAATAAAAATCTAATTTAAGATTATTAATTTATTATAGAATGAAGAAATGCTATGGCTGGGATGCTGTCTTTACTTTTCATACGAAAAAATATTTCATGTGATTCGAAAACGATTTGGAGGCGAAAATCAAGATCAACAAAATCAATTTTTACATAAAAAGCATCTAAATGAAAAACAAATTTTTGACAGCGAAATTCATTCAAAAATCGACCATTTTCCATTTTTTTCTATTCTCAAACTATTACGATTTTTAAAAATAGAGTGAGATTTTTTTTTATTAGATAAATCATGCTTTTTAATGACAATAACTTTTAAGTTTAACGAAATTTTTGAAAATTAGCAGTAGTCTTGTTCAAATACTCAATGTTCCTATTCAATTACAAAACCGCTTGGTAAAAACAGAATCCAATTTTAACGTTGTTAGTGTTTTATTTAAAAAATATGAGACAATTTTTAAAAATGTATTCAATCACTCATTTGAGTGTTTGGTTGATTTTTTTTCAAATGATCAGCATTTTACTTACCAACAATCTAAAAAAAAATCCAAGGATTTTTTCGAATTTGGCTGGCTTCTTTTTATTAATATAAAAAGTAAGTATTTTATAGGAAGTTATTAACTTATTAAAACTTGAATTAAATATTTTTAGATCAATATCCTCAAATAAACAGCGATTTAGTCAATTCATATCACTTGTTGGTATGTTGCGTAAACTACATGTATCAAAATGTTGAAAATTTAAATGATCAACTTCTTTTACGAATTAGTATCAATCGAAAAAATGGCCTTAAGTCGTTAAAATTCAACAAGTTTGTTGATTATATTTGTAAAAAATATGACGGGAACTCAGTTGAAATAAAAACAGTCAATGAATATTATTTTCGACCGCAAATGGAAAATTTATTTCCTGATAAAACTGATAATATCGAATTATTAGACATTGTGTGCTCAAAACTCGACCGAAAATATGAAAATATTATTTGGAATCAAAATAATAATGCGATGAATACTGAAAACAGTATTTATTTTGACATTGATGAGCGAGTTTTTTTGAATAAACTCGACAATTGTGTAGATAAGATTTCGATTGCTCATGGTGAAAAAATTTTGTTTTCCATTCAACTTCCGGATTGTCTTGAAACAATAAATGATTACAGCATACATCAATCAAAATCTGAAAAATTTGAGTTTCAAAAAATTTTGGATCTTTTTAAAACATTGTTTATAAATGACGCCATGAAAAATGTAAAAGCTAATTAACAATTTTTTTTACATTATTTCTAATTTTTTGTAATTTAATAGCTCAACGAATCCAGATTTGATAATTTAACTCAGGTCAAAGAAAACATTATTTATCTATTAAACGAGTTTTTTGTAATTGTTTATAAGTTTTATCTATTTTCAATTGAAATATTGATAACAAGTGAAAAAAAACGACTAGGATCTGATTCTTTTTTAAAGGTATTTTTTTTTTAATTTCAAATATTAAATCAGAAAAAAAATTAAAAGCTTATAATTACGATTATTTTTGAAAATTAAATAATTTGATTTTGTGAAATTATGTACAATAGAATAGAGCAATATGTAAAATTCTGATAAATTCTTTTCTAAAGTTCTGCAAGGGTATCATGGTGCAACATTAAAAGTTATATTTTTTAGAATATTTTGTTAGAACTCTTACAATTTAGCATAACTTAAAATTTGAAAAATTTTAATGTAGTACAAAGATGTGCACAATTTATTTTACTAGTTCTGTAAATGCATTATATTGCATTTACAATTGCATTTACAGAACTAGTAAAATCTAGTGTTGGATGCGGTTAGAATGTCGCAGCAAGAACTACTAACTAAAAAAAAAAAATTTTAATTGCAGTTATTTTTTTAATTAAAAAATATGTTTTTGTAAAAAAAATAATCGAAAAAAATATCTAAAAATTAATTAAATTTTTTTTGATTTTTAATTTTTTTTAAAAAAATTTTGGCCGTTTTAGTGAACGTGTGTACGGATCCCAACACTAGAATGGTTATAACCATTTTTAGTTTTAATTTCTGTCCTTTTGGTTTATTTTGTACTCAATTTCATGAACTTAACACTAGAACGCCCGAGGGGTTTTTTAGACCCCTTTTTGGAAAATTAAAACTTTGATTTTATCACATATAAATAAAATTTTAAAAAATGATCTTTATTAAAAAAAAATCTTGATTGTAATTTTTTAGAAAATTAATAAATTTTCAAAGAAAATGTTTAATTTATCTTTATAACTTTATTTGAAATTTTTATGAGAAATCAGCCGGGCTTTCTAGTGTTAATTCAATATAAAAATGTTGGCTGACCGGTGGCTTGACCACGAGTCAGTCTATTTTATTAAAATAATATAGATAAGTTTCAGAAGCTAAAATTTACAGTAAAATTTGGTTCTATTTATAATGGTTTTCCTAGTGCCGATGCGTATGGTTGTTTACGGTGATATGGTATGGTATGGTACAATATTTAGATTTTTTTATATCTTTACCTTTTGTCAATGGAATAAATAAAAACAACCATGAACAAAAATTAAAAAAGACAGAACTCTTGCAGACATTATTTTTTCAAGAAACTGTTCATTTCTATCATTTTTTATGAACTCAATTAGATATGTTTCAATGAATTTGCTTTCCTTCTATCTAGTAATTTCTAGGTTAATGAGAAATTGAAATATTATAAATAAGTCTACCAAGAGAAGAAAAAAATCGGTCGGTTCTATTTCTATTCAAAAATAAAATGATCTATATATAGAAACAAATTTATACTAAATTAAAAGTAATTGAAAAAATAAAACATTAATAAATTATTTTAAATATAATAAAAATAGTTTAAATCAAGTTTAAACATTAGAAAATTTATATAGCAATTTAGATAAGAGTAATCAAAAATTTAAAATTATTTAAATATATTAAACAAAAAATTTTTAGAATTAAATTAACAAAAATTTGTAAGACTTAAATTAAATTGTGCTTGACATCGTTAGTAGCGGTCACAGGGATAATAAAAGCTGGTAGTAGTCATTTTTATGGTCGCCTGCAAAAATAAAACTTTAACACTTGAAGGACCAGATTTTAAATACTACTAAAAGGACCGAAAGGGGTCATTTTGACCGCTCTTTTTAAAATGCTTTTTTCAAGATCTACAGGACCTTTTTTTACGATAAGATAGTCAGATTAAAAGAGCAAAAATTGATAATTATAATGATTTAAAATTTATTTTATAGCTATCAAATAAATAATGATAATTAGATAAAAAATAATAAGCAAAAAAATTTTACCAGAAAATATTTCAAAATAATAAAAAATAAGCTATATTTATAAGTAAATTTGAAAAGAAAAAAATTTTCTAATATTTATGGCTTAAAAATGAGAAGGGGTCATTTTGATAAGCCTGGTGCGAAAAATTGGCATAGAAAATAAAAGTTCAAGTGATAAAAATATTCAAAAAACTAACCTTCTAGTGTGTTAAAAACCTGGTCCTTCTAGTGTTATAAACTTTGAAATAAAAAAGACCTTACTAATGGTGCAAACCACTATTTCTTGAATATATTTATAAAATTTTCTAAAAATATTTTCAAATAAAAGAAATTGAATGAAAACGAAGCATTCCACAAAAGTGTCTACACATGCTGTTTTGAAATTTTACTCAACTCATCTTTTGTCTCCAAGTCATTTAATTCAAGTTCAATTAAATTAAGTACTAGAGTTAAACTATTAGATTTGATCGAACTAAAATGTGACCAATTCAGCTTTCCATATTCATTAAAAAATATAAAACTTGAGCCAATTGATTTATTACGGATAATCGAATTATTCATAACAAATACATCTATAAATAATCAACCAAATTCAATATGTCTGAATAAATCAATTATTAAACACTTGAGCACAATTGAGGAAAGCATACTAGAACTTTTATGCTGGTCAAAAGAATCAAAGCTTTGGACTTTAATAAGACAATTGAAATTGGCAAATTCAAATTCAAACAGCCATAATGACCTCACGCAGCTTAACTATCCTTTTCCACTTTATGATGAAGTTGGTTTCATGAATAATTCTCATTTGTCACATTCAGGCTCTTCAGGCAGCATCTTATCCGCAGCTGTTTTAACAAACACAAAAAGCGAATCTTCACCAGCCAAGCCAACTATTACACGGGTCGTTTGCTCAACTAATTCATCCACAACAACAACAACAGTCTCAAATGACAATGTAATTTTTACAACTAAAACTTTACCGACCAATTCCGCAAAACAGATTCAAGTATTGACTCTCACGCCTACTGGATCTAAAGCTAAACATTCGAAAAATGCAAGACTATTGAATATGACAAATTTTTTAACTTATTTTTTTCGTAAATTTTACAATTTAGCAAATTTTCGTATGCGGAATTTGCTAGACAAATTAGACATTAACTACATGCTAAACGAGCCAGATGGTAATCAGACTAATTCAAAGCAAACAATCACTCCTATAGCAGCAACATCAACACCTGTCTTAACACCTGTGGCTTCATCTCAGATTAAACCGATTCAAATTCAAAATAGTGAGAAGCATCAAGTTTTGTTGAAAAAAATTTGGAATATTTTTGAATACTCGTTATGTTTTGGTATTGAAACAAACAAAAGTTTAATACAAGGCCGTCATTTGGACCAAATGCTACTTTGTGCAGTTTATTTAGCATGCAAATTGACCAATTTACCAATTTTGTTCACTGATATTTTAAAAGCATATAAATCATTAAGACCAGACTCAAGTTCAATTTATCGAGATGTGTTACTAGACAAGGGCGAATATTATGCCGATCTCATCCAGTTCTATAACACTATTTACATCAAATCTATCAAAGAATTTGCGTTCAGGCTTAATACAAAATTCAACAGCCAAACTCCAAATAATTCAGAGAATAAAATGGTCATTACTCCTGTAAATAATTTGCATTTTTTATCGCCGGTGCCGAGACCAACTCAAATTAATCTAAACATAAATTTACAATTTACGTCAAGAAAAATAATAAGCCAAAGACCAATATTTATATCGCCAAGTAAAGACCGTTTGGTCTCGAGTACAGCTCAGTTTGTTCAGCCAATAAGCAGCAAATACACTGGCAGAAATAAATTGGTCTATGTCTTTGGTGAATTGGATTCGAATAGAGTTATTAATCAAATAAATGAAATGACAAAAAAAAATGAAGTTAAAGTTCGTACATCAAACAAAAGACTCTTTAGTGATATTTCTTCGTATACTTTACCCATTAATACATCAAACAATAAATCCAATTCGGCTAGTGATGATGAACGCGATGGAAAAGTAAAGCTTACAAAAATAAGCTCATTTGGTTCCGGACTGCCTCGTTCAGTTAATCCGAACGCAATGATCAGTCATTCAGGTGCGACTAGCTCGAATTTCTTGAGTAAAATAGTAAGCTCAAAATTAGGCTCTACGTCTAATTCAAATTTGGTGACCATGGTGGTTAGCTCGTCGTCTAATCAGAATCCAGCGGCTAATGTAAGCATGCCGCTTGGAGCTAATTTTGCTAGACGGATACAAACAATACAAAATGAAAGAACAAATGTTAATTAGAATTTTTATTTTATTTAATTAAAAATAATAAAAAAAAAAAGTTGAAAAAAGTCAACAGTTTTAAAAGCCGATAATATGTAAAAAAAAATACCTTGAAATTTTAACACAGGTTTAAAAATTTAAATAATTATTTTTAGCCACTATTATATTTGGTTCACATTTTTTGTTTTTAATTTAATCTGATTTATAACTTTTGTTTGTTTATTTAATTTTAGTTTATATTTAAATAAAATATTGTAAAAGCTTGTGGAATTAGAAATAACATTTTTTAAACTTAGATTTTTTTCCTTAATAAGTAGAACCGTATTCAGCTAGTAGTAAATGTTCCTCAAATCGTATCCTTATTTTGTTATTTAAAAATTTAGGATTTAAGCTGACAAATTTGAAGCAATTAAATCATTTAAGATTTCATTAAGTTAATCTTATAACCATAGCAAATATTAAGTTTTTCAAAAATTTGAAAAAAAATTTTTTTATGATATTTTGCTTTTATGACATTTTGATGAATTTTAAATTTTAGCTTAACTTTTTTAATCTAATTTATAAACTAGAATTCTAGGTCAGTGAATCGGCAGTAGTACATATGTTCGCAGACAACATTTTCGCAAGAATTTAACTATGTTAGAAGCAGTAGCATTAGTAAAAAAAATACTGCGACCCAAGAAAGGATTAAGCTTTGACAACCTATAGCAGTTAAAAAGTTGATTTAGCTGAGACTACTACTGAGCGCGATCTTGGTGTAATGGTGAACAATAAACTCAAATGGAATGATCAAATTGACAACTGCGTTAATAAATCTAACAACATGCTTGGTATGCTCAAGAAAACGTTCGTGTATTGGGATGCTCAATCGTTTTTGCAGCTTTATAAAGCATATGTTAGACCGCATCTAGAATACTGTGCACCTGCCTGGAATCCTTATTTAAAGAAGTATATACTTAAACTTGAACAAGTACAAAGAAGAGCTACGAAACTTGTTCCACAAATAAGAAGTTTGAACTATGA